>BQNB010026463.1:0-58575 GCA_026074375.1 Tanacetum coccineum | reverse complement strand
ATTTAAGTAAGAAAACTTATCTTATGTTTTAACAAATGTGAGAAATTGACAAATTATATATGGAGTGGAGATAATGGTTCGTCACATTACTAGCCGTTAGAGCCCCACTCGCCACTTGCGTCTTTTTCTTAACCCATACCGCGAACACGACAACTTGAATTCAAGACGAAAGACTGCGATACCCCATAAGAATTTAAATCTTTTTTCAAACCCTTAAGGTAAAATCAATCACCAAAAAATTTTTGAAGTCCTATTTAATCTCATAAATTAATTATTTTAGGAATTAAAAAGTATACAAATTGATAACGCTATCCCTAAACCACTTTATGATACTGAAGAGAAACAGTAATCATGTTCACTTAATTATTCAATTCAAAATTATCACGCAAACACTTTATAATACTGTGTGGAGACAGTAGCCATAATCACTCAATTGTTCCATTAAAAATGTATACTCAAGCACTTTATAACACTGTGGCAAGACAACAGTCACGAAACAATTTTTTTTACAAAATACTGTGATACTTCAGAAGGCAAATGTATTCACTATAACTTACTAGACAACTAACAAAAAAAACTGTTGTGTTACAAAGGTGAAAATACAAGTACATAGTTTAAGGCAAAAATGCTTTATTCAAGGCAGTACAACAACATGGTTACAGCAGTTCTCAAATCGTTAGTCCGATGACTCGTACTCTGAGTCATGTCTCACTACCCCAAATTCTAAAAAGATTTTGTCATCTTTAGCTTGTTTTTACCTAATTATCTCCTCTTGTGCCTTTTTGTTCATGACCTCTTTTTCCAGCGTCTCTCTTAAAGCTTCTTCGTCCATACGAAGTTGATGTAACTCTTTCTCGGTAAGATAACAATTAGCCTATGATGACAAACAACATATACCTTCGCGTGTACGGTGGGAGTACTTTTCTCGGGATCCTGAATTTCAGACCCATACGCTGTATTGACTAAACTCCTATACGGCGTATTGACTATATTAATCCTTATACGGCGTATCTGTTGATCCCTTCTTGACAGATCTTACTTAGCTTGTTAAAGCTTAGTTATATTTGATAGATCCAAGACAACTATAGTAGAAACTAAGATTGAGAATATCACAAACTATATGGAATCTAGTTTGCAATACTAAAAAGAACAATGAAACAGTAAAACAAGATCTTTACTAAACTTTCAATATATTGAATACTATTTTGAATTACAAAATAGCTATGAATACTAACTATGATTGCTATGCAAACTATGAATACTAATATGAAAAACTGATATCTAGATCTATGCCTTAGAGATCCTTTTATACACCAAGGAAACCCTAATGGGCTTACAAAACGCGTCAAGTGATCATGCATATCTATTCCTAATATAACTCATGCATATCACTTTAGCAGTACTAACTATATAACAAACAGTATTAACTAACAGTACTAATAAACTGGCAGTACTAACAATTTGTACTGGCAGTACTAACTAAGCTTGACAGTATTAAGTATTCTCATGGCAGTACTAAGTTGAACAAGCAGTACAAAGTTGTAGAAGCCCTTAATTCCTAACAATCCTCCCCTAAACTTGTGATTGTCATTCAAATCTATAAGTTTCTCTGAATTAAACAATCTATGCTGAGAGGATGCTTCCAAACACTTTACTGTCTTGGTCTGTTTGCTAGTATAAAGATTTTCCTTAAAAGCTTGTCTGCCATCACTGAATATTCATCCACTTGCAGCTTGTTACACAACATCAAAGTCATAAGTGCTCTTGTCAGTGGATAATCTTTCTCAACCAGCATGAAAATATCATGTCCTCTCTTTGTAGACATATGATAAACAACACATGTATCATATAACCTCCATTTCAAAGGATCATGCATATACCTTTGAAGCTTTCATAGAGTATCATCATCATCTGGTTCAAACAACCTCTTCAACTCTACCCAAAGTTCTCTTTCTTTATCTTCAGTAGGTTCTGTTGAGTTGAATCTTTCATGAACTAGACTCCATAGTTTGACTAGATCATCCCTGTCAAAATTCTTTAGCATATCTTCAAAGATCTGATATACCTCTGTGTGATTACCTACTCTGATGATCTTCCAATACATTCTTGAGTCTTCAGTGTAAACTTCCCAGTCAATGATTGGGTATTTGGTTTGTAGGGCTTCAACATTCATCCCTTCTTCTGGAACTATGATCATTAGCTGTTGTAGTTGTTCTTGAGACAGTTCATCTTTTGATTCTTCAGCTGGTTCTGAGCCTTCTCCTATCTTTTGTCTCTTTGAACTTTCTTGATTAAGTTCTTGTTCAGCATCTATCTTTGAGCTTCCAGCTACAACTTTAGGAACTGTATCATCACTCTCCATTGGAGTAAAAGTATTTACCCTCTTCATTGTGGTCTCAAATAACTCCTTGACTTCATCAAAGGAAAGTTTCTTCAATTGTTGTAGAGTGTGACTTCCCATATTCTTGATATAATTACACATGTAAGTCCTTTGTTGAGCTTGAGTCATGGGCTTGTTCCTTCTTTGTTCAGCTCTTTGTTGGGCAAATTTTCTCTTTCTTTCATTTATAAGCTCTACAAGTAATCTTGCCTTGTCAGCTTCAGAGTATCTTTCTCTTTCTTGTGCTTGTAACCTGTGTGCTAACTCTTCATCAGCTTCAATTTGAGCTTGTATGTTATCCCATTCTTCAGCATTGAAAGTGCTAGCTTCTTCATGAACTCTGGCTATCCTTTGCCTTTCTTCTTCATCAAGTTGTTCTTGCAATCTCAGAGCTTCTTCCAACCCAAGTCTTTCTTGCTCTAGTTGCAACTTTGTCTTCTTCTGAACAGGTTCAGCTTCTTTCATAATAGCTTTGCCTTTATCTTTTCTTTTTGCTGCACTTCTTCTGATATACACTAAACTTTCAGCAGCAGTTTTAACTTCAGGGCTGGCAGTACTAACTTTTGTACCAGTAGTACTAACTGGTACATTAGCAGTACTAATATCGAGCTCAGCAGTATAATCTTCTTTAGGAGCAATAAACTTAAAATCAGATTCCTTAAAATCATGCTCATGCCTCCCTTGAGTCTGTGCACTCATCTGTACTAGAGTAATTCCCTCATCTTCATCAATCTAAGAAATCTTCCTCCCCTGTTTGGAAGGATCCTCCAACTCATCTTCATCTCTTGAAACAATAAGTCTGACCCTTCTTCTAGCTTTGGTTGACTTTACTTTATGCTCCAACTTCTTCACTTTTATGATGAGCTTAGTGTAAGTAGCACCATATGTTAGTTTGGTCTGCTTTAAGTTATATTCCAAAGTCTCCACTTTCTTGGATAATGTGGTACAAAGAATTGTCAATTCATTAAGTGTCATACTGCCCTCATCACTTCCAAGTGAGTGAACTCTTAGGAGAGGTGAATCATAGGGCATGGTAGTAGCTTCTTCAGCAACATGGGTTGTTTGCATATAGGGTGGTGAAGTTGGTGGTTGTAAGGTGGATGGAGCACTGATGGGTATGTGATGAGACTCAACTGGGATTGTTGATCCTTCACCATGTAAAATCTGACCTTGAACAAGCATTGTTTGAAACAATGGAATGTCTACCCCAGTATATCCCTTGGAAGCTTTTTTCATATTGCTAAACAGTTTTTGTGTAAGGGTAGGAGCAATATGAAGTCTTTTATGAGGTAGAAGCAATCTCTTGTGCTTGTTTAAAAAGATTTGTATAAATCTTTGATACATCAAAAATTTTGTCTTACTATCCAAGTTTTTCACCATGGCATCAAAAATCAATTTGGAAAAATTAAATGTTATGTTTGTGGCTAAGCAAATGATAGCAGGTGCTATATTGCTACTAAATTTTTCCTAAGCATTTTTCTTAGAACTTAAGCAGTGAAGGATGGTATGAATCAAAATTTTCTACTGAGGGGAAAAGTGTCCCTTTTGAAAAGTTAAGTTATCAGAATTGGACACATACCCCATTAGAGCAAGTTGCTTAAAAATTTCTGAAGTAGGCAGAGTACTAATATCATCAGAATCTTATAACTTGAGATGTCTTCTAATAGATGCCTTAGAAACAACCTTAACTTTCCCATCTATTGTGGTAGTGATTTCCATGTCTCTATTCTCAAGTGTGCTTGCAGAAGCAGTTTGCCAAAACTGTTCTATGAGAGAGACATATATAGTTTAACTTTCAGTAAGGGCATACCTAATGTGACTTGTAGTGAGAAAATTAATTATCTGATGAAATCCTTTACTTCCTTCTAACTTTTGTAAGTAAGTAACCATGTTGTGCTTGTCATAGAAATCTAAATTCGCCATTTGATAGAGAGAAGTTAGATTAGGGTTCTGGGATATGTTTGTATTTGAGAGTATGTGAGCTTGGAAAAGTTAATTGAGATTATATAGAGAGCACTTAGGATTTTTATTTGACTGACTAAATGAAATTTGCTCTTATCTTGAAGAAAGCTTATGATTTTATAGAAAGATCATGAATTCTCCAAATTAGTCAAACCTATAGACGAAGTTGTTGGCGGAAATTTAGCAACGGCTATATTTAATTAAGAAAATTTTGTTATGCCTCAAACAGTACTAACGGTCACCCACCAGTACTAATTTTAGCCTAACAGTACTAACTTTAAATCCAGCCGTATTAACTTTAGCCAGCAGTATTAAGATATTCCTGGCAGTACTAACTTAATACTAGCAGTGTTAAGTTTATACCTAGCAGTATCAACTCCAATTCTGTTCCAATAAGCATTGCCATCATAAATTTAGATTCTCACAATCTCTCTTTCTGTTTTCAGCTCACTAAATCTCTCATTTCTTTTTCTCACCAATTCACTCTTTCTATTTTTATCACACAACCCTCTTTTTGTTTTTCAGCTCACTATATCTCTCTTTTCTTTTTCTCACCAATTCAGACAGTTTTGTACAACGTTTCATCAATTCAATTAGTTGTATGTTGTCCTCTCCACTTCCAAGTATGTTAACTCTTGAGAGAGGTGGATCATTGGACTGTTTAGATGCATCCTCAAACCTAGTTTAAGCTTCTGCACCCCCAATATGGAATCTTAGCACCTAGGACCACTACCTGAATCAGTTCCCTGAGGAAAAGATTCATTAAGTGTTGCCATGGATTAGGTCCTATTTATGTTACCACTATCCTGCTCTGCTTCTAAGCTAGTAGTAGTAGTGGCAGCCCTTTCTATTCTGTCTTCCCACTCCTTATAGACAGTCTCATCTGCAACAAGGTAAATAGGTCCACTAGACTGAGATATCTCAGTGGTCCTTTTTGGCTTTCTTAAGTTTTTGAGTCTTTTGAAGTTGATATGATTATAAAACAGTGATTGGTTCTTCATTAGAGAGTTGAGCAGATGTAAATGTGTGTTGGGGATCAGTAGGTTGTACTGACCCTTCATCCACTTCTGTTGAATGTTACATTTCCTTTCATCTAATCTTAATTAACCTCCCCTCAAACAATGCTTTAGAGATTAAGTAATCCAATGCTAGCAATCAGAAAGTTAAACCTACTAACATCAAAAGCCTTTGTGAGAAGATCTGTAACATTGTGGTCTGTGTGAATCTTGATCACTTGAACCAACTTTTTCTCATAAGAATCTCTAATGAAATGATGCCTTATTTCAATGTGCTTGGTTTTAGAATGAAACACTGGATTCTTCACAATACAAATGGTGCTTTCATTATCAATGTGAATCTTGGTTTTCATGAACTTGAACCCATAATCAAGGATTTGATTTTGGATCCATAACACTTGCCCACAGCAATTAGCAGCAGAAACATACTTTGCTTCAGTAGCAGAGTTTGCAACTATAGTCTGCTTTTTACATTGCCATGAAATCAACCTTTTGCCAAGAAATTGACAACCTCCTATTATGGATTTCCTATCAAGGCTGGCTCCAGCATAATCACTATCAGAAAAAGCTTCCAAGTCAAATGGTGAATGCTTAAGATACCAAAGGCCCAATTTAGGTTGACCTTTCAAGTATCTAAAGATCCTCTTCACAGCATTAAGATGTGAGACTTTAGGAGTAACTTGAAACCTTGCATAAGCACAAACAGCAAACATTATGTCAGTCTAGAAGCTGTCAAATAAATCAATGATCCAATCATTGATCTGTATAAGTATACATCTACTTCCTTAGCTTCTTCATCCTTGAGTAATGCTTTGTTGGTCTCAATTGGAGTGCTTGCTATCTTTATAGTGACAAAATCAAACTTCTTCAATATATCAGCCACATACTTGTCTTGGCTGATGAAGATTCCATAATCTTTCTGCATTACTAAAAACCCTAATAAGAAAGTGAGCTGCACCATAGAACTAATCTGGAATCTCTTGTGCATCATATGTTCAAATTCAACACACAAAGACTTCTTTGTAGACCCAAAGATGATATCATCAACATACACCTGTACTAACAGGATATCACCTATGTCCTTCTTGATGAACAAAGTTTTATCTATAGTGCCTCTTTTGTATCTATTTTCTAATAAGTAGGTAGACAAGGTCTAATACCAGGCTCTAGGAGCTTGATGTAGACCATATAAAGCTTTTTATACCTTATAAACCTTATCAGAGAATTGTGGATCTTTAAAACTAGTAGGTTGGCACACATACACCTCCTCTTCAATAGTACCATATAAAAAGGCACTCTTCACATCCATTTGGTACATAATAAGTCCCATAATGATGCATAGGCAAAAAATAACCTGACTGCTTCAATCCTAGCAACAGGAGCAAAAATCTCATCATAATCAATTCCTTCTTCTTAGGTATAACCTTGTGCAACTAGTCTTGCTTTGTTTCTAACTACAATTCCTCTCTCATCTTTCATGTTTCTATACACCCACTTAGTTCCAATAGCCCTCTTGCCTTTTGGAAGATCCACTAGAGTCCAAACCTTTTGAAGTTTAAATTGCAGAAGCTCATTTTGCATTGCTTCTATCCGGCTTAGGTCTGTCAAGGCTTGTATCACCTTTTTGGGTTCTATTTGTGAGAAAAAACAGGCAAATAAGCAGTTTTGATAATCTTTGTAATTTGTTCTCCTTTGCTTTTTAATGTAGCTCACCAAACCAAGTTCTTCAAGATTTTGTTGTGACATCCTTCTTATTAGTGGAGCTGAATGCAAATCTCTAATTATTTGCTCAATTAGATGATCATTGTGAATTCTTGTTGTGGGAATAGAACTAACATTTATGGTTGTTACCAAGTTGTTGAGGTCAGCTTCTGCACCCATATCTTCTTAATCATCATATGCATCATCAAATATGTCAGTTGCTTCTAAAGATTAGATACTTGGATCATTAGGAATAGGACTAGCAGTATTAATACTTGGCCCAATAGTATTCACATCTTGAGTACTACTATCAATCCTTTCTTGATTATCAGCATTATCAAAACCTTATCCAGCAACACTAACAGATGGATTAACAGTAGAAACTTTGTTAGTGTTGTTAGCATAACCTTCTTTCTGTTGAACAAGCAAATTATCCAATTCAGCTCTGAAATCTTGCACATGCTGGTCATCTTCTTTATTTGAAGCTTCTTCTTCCTTTTCTTGACCATTTCTTTTACTTAAATCATCATCTCCTTTTCCTGGTACCTCATCAGCATCCTTATTATATGTGCTCTGAGAACTTGAAGAGAGTGGAGAATTAGAAAGCATGAGTGGTAGCAGTATGTATTTATGATCAGATGCTTTCTCCTGTCTAGCTTGCCCTGCATTAACATTTTTCTCTATACATGCATCACCATTAGTTTGATTTCTTGCAGTAACTGGCTCATAATTCATAGATTATGTCAGTGAATCAATATCAAAGAGCCATTCTGGACCACTCCCTGCAACATTGGGTTTGTTTTCAAGAAAGTTTATGTGCAGATTCTCCTCTACTTTCCTAGTTATAGTGTTAAATACCCTAAAAGCCTTGTTATTTATAGAGTATCCAACCAAGAACCCCTCATCAGCCTTCCCATCAAATTTTCCTAGGGGATCTAAGGTATTAAGAATAGTCACAGGACACCCAAAAGGTCTCATATAGCTTATACTAGGTGGTCTACCAAGCAATAGTTCATAAGGTGGCTTGTTGTGAGGCTTGGTCACTAGAACCTTATTCTGAACATAACAAGCAGTACTAACAGCATCAGCCTAAAATATAGTAGGTAATAATGAATCTGCTAGCATAGTCCTAGCTGCTTCTATTAGTGTCTATTCTTTCTTTCAGCAACTCCATTTTGTTGTAGAGTTCTGGCAACACGAAACTCCCTCTTAATCCCTTTCATCCCACAGAACTGATTCATGTCATCATTCTTAAACTCAGTTCCATTATCACATCTAATGATTTTAACCTTATGATTTATTTGGTTTTCTATGCCAGTAATAAAAGTTTTAATAATCCTACTAGTCTCATCCTTATTGGCCAAAAAGAAAACCTAACTAAACCTACTATAGTTATCAGTGACAACAAGGCAATATGTCTTGTGATTTATACTCCTTACAGATGTTGGCCCAAATAAGTCCATATGCAACATTTGTAAGGGTTTACAAGAAGCTTTGTGTTGCTTTCCCTTCTGACAAGCAACACAAGTATGATCATTTTTAAAGAGCTTTAAAGGCAAACCTCTAACAAGGTTTCCCCTCACAAGTTTGTTCATTGTTTTAAAGTTTATATGACCAAGCCTCCAATGCCATAAATTAGACTCATCTATTGTATCCTTTGCAATTAAACAAGTCAAACCTCCTGAAGGAACAACATTCTTTAGATCAAAACTGTACATGTTGTTCTATCTGGGAACTTTAAGCAAGACTTGACTTTCATCAAGTAGCTTAAAGTCAGGAGATAGAACAAGACATTTAGTCTCGGTGAAAAGAACACTGTTTTTCTTGTCACATATTTGTGAGACAAAGAAAAGATTAAACTTAAGTTCTTTTACAAAGTATACATCTTCAAAGTCTAATTTCCCAGTCCTAATTTTACCTTTTCCAGTAATTTTACCTCCTTTGGGGCTTCTTGCAAATGCAATAAATCCACCATCAATGTCTTGATAATCTGTAAGATAGGACTTGTTCCCAGTCATATGCCTAGAGCATCCACTATCAAAAATCCCTTGATCCTGTAAAACATATTGTGGATTACCATGCACTCAAAAATAAGAGAATTAGTTTCTCTTGGGGACCCAAGCCATCACTGACTTGAGTCTGCCTTGAGGATCA
Organism: Tanacetum coccineum; assembly: GCA_026074375.1. Classification (NCBI taxonomy): domain Eukaryota; kingdom Viridiplantae; phylum Streptophyta; class Magnoliopsida; order Asterales; family Asteraceae; genus Tanacetum; species Tanacetum coccineum. The sequence continues at coordinate 49,362 of BQNB010026463.1, read as the reverse complement.
ACATAGTCAAATATTTTAGGCATGTATGATCCACTGTCTTTGGAGATATGGTCAATTACTTTTCCTGTTGGTCTCCAAATCCAGCATGCTGAGGATTTAATAGCAGTTTCCCTTTTTCCCTCAGCAGTACTAACTACTACTTCTGGCCTAACAGTAGTTACATTATTAACCTTAGCAGTATAAACTTTTTTATTAAAATTATTTGTTTTAGCTGCTGATTTTTTGTTAAAAGGCCTTCTCAATGGTGAATGTGCTTTAAAATAAGAATATTTTGTGGGTGATGCAGCATTCACTTTTGGTTTAAGTGCAGCAGTATTAACATGCCTGGCAGTACTAATTGATGATGCTGCTCTTGGAGAGCTTTGCTTAGCAGCATTAACTGGCACTAGTCCAGACTTTGTTTCAACTGCTATTGGAACAAAATTTCTTTTAGGATGTGGGTGAATCAATTTGTTTTGGTGATTCACCCTTTGACCATTGTTCCATACTGGTCTAACTTCTCTTTGACCAGTAACCCTTCCCTTATTATTCAACACAGGTTTTTTTGCTATTTTATTGTCATGAAAATCACAGTCTTTGATTAAATGGCCGAAACTCCCACATATAAAACATGATTTCTTTATAAAATCAAAACTATTTCCTAGTTTCTGAGTCATCATTCCATTCTAGTTTCTTCTATTATCCCTAGGACTTTGACTTTTCCTAGGACACTCTTCTTGCCTATGTGTGTATTCCTTATTAATAGTTTTCACATTCTCATCAGATTTTACAAAATTGATTTTAGTAAACTTTGGTTTTGTCAGATCAAGTTTAGGTCTAAACACACTATCATTATCACTATCAGTGTCCCAATCTTCAATGATAGGTGCACTAGGCCTAACAGTTTTAGGTTGTTCCAAACTATCCTTACTATACTTAGATGCAGTAGATTCAATTCTAGGCACACTAGAGATAGTTTCACTCACATTAGTCTTATAGACAGAATCATCTAATCCAGCAAAGGATAAGTCAGGTCTTGAGGGCATGTAGTTCCCAGTGTATGGAGGAGGAACTGCATGATATCCCTCAACCTTCTTAAACCTATCATTTACTTGATTATTTTCCTCTTCAATCTCATTCACACTACTATCAGATGCACTTTTAAACACTTCATTTTTATTCAGATGACAATCATGCAATTCATTTTCATTCATTTGACTGTCAAAAACAACACCAGACTTGTTATTAATACTTATTTGACTGTTTATTAGTTTAGTTAGCTTCATAGATGATGTTTTAAACTTTTCTAATTTTAGTTTTAAATCATCTTTTTCTCTTAAAGCCTCTACTAACTGATTTTTAAGCTCTGTTATAGAATTATCTCTTACCTTAACATCATATTTCAAAAATCCAATGTCTTCCTCATAAACAGTTTCATTTTTTTAATGAACAACAATTCTAGCTTTTAATGATTCTAACCCTAATTGATAACCTATGATTTCTAGATTAGATTTTTTAAGAGCATCACGCTATTGATCATACTGTTTTTGAAGAGTTTCAAATGATTTTAAGCAATCTTTAGAGCAAGTATGTACCTCAGAGTCTGAACTTGATGAACTGGATGAACCTAAAGACAAATGGGGCCATTTAGAGCAAATTCCTGTGGTCCTTCTGTCAAGCTGATACTTCCAATCATAACCACATATCCCTACTTGGAACAGACTAAGGCATTTGCAGGAGTCTCTCTACAAGTACAATCCCTACTTGGATCAACACCATTTTATTCCCATGAGTTCCTTGGGGTGTCCCTGCATTCTCTAGCAAAGTGACCTCTCCTGTGGCAGTTGTAACATTCAACATTTGTCTTATCAAAGCCAACAGTTTCTTTGCCATTAAAATTTAGATTCCTTACTGTCTTCTTTAAGAATCTCTTCACCCTTATGGTAAGCATGGCCACCTGCCATTTGAGATCCACCTCTTCAAAATCATCAGTATCAATCTGCTCTAGATCTTCATTATCCAACTGTGGACTATTAGATTGATTGAAAAAGAAGGAAAACATGACAGGTTGAGGAAGACGCTTGTCCCTTTGACCTAGCAGCAGGAACATCATAAGCAGTATTAACTGCTTCCTTAGTACTGCTAGTATCATCTGAAGATACAAAAGCCACATTCTGAGAGTTTGAGTTTGAGCTTGATTGGCTTTTAATCTCAGCGTCATATACTTTCAAATTATTATACAAATCATCCATAGCTCAACTTATCGTAGATCAGACTTTGTTACGCATATCAAGGCAATAATGTTCCAAGCGATTGTAGACTTCTAGCAACTTAAGATTTGCTAACTTCCTAGAGATAACTTCACCAAAGAATTGTCCAATTGACTAATGATTTCTGAAACCTATTCATAGTTTAATTAATCTAGTCCTCAGAAAATCTTGATGCAGTAAAATTCATCATATTGCGCCTTCAGAATGGATACTGCATTACTTTTGATTCTTTTTTGCCTCTAAACTTGGCGTTGATTGCTTCCCATAAGGTCTTTGCATCCTTGATTCCATGAAACTTTAATAGGTGCTCATCAGGAATGGCCAACAACAGAGTGCTTTTTGCTTTCAATTCATTCTTTCTTGCTAGCTTTTGTTCAACAGTTTTGGGAGGAATCGGACCTTTAGTACTAGCTGATGCAATAGCAGGTGCATCATAATTCATAATAACCTCCCAAGTGAGCATAACATGTGAGTAAAAATATTGCACCCCTTCTAAATACATCCATATATCTAGTTCTCGCTATTTTGAGTATATGAAGTTTTAGTGTAGACAGGGTAGTTTCTGACTGTGATTCCATCTTCTCTTTGATTATGAGATCTTGTGTAGATATAGTGTTCTTCTTATTCAGAGATTCTCAACAAGCTCTAATACTACTTGTTGATACCTTCTTGACAGATCTTACTTAGCTTGTTAAAGTTTAGTTATATTGGATAGATCCAAGATAACTATATTAGAAACTAAGATTGAGAATATCACAAACTATGTGGAATCTAGTTTGCAATACTAAGAAGAACAATGAAATAGTAAAAACAAGATCTTTACTAAACTTTCAATATATTATATACTATTTTGAGTTACAAAATAGCTATGAATACTAACTATGATTGCTATGCAAACTATGAATACTAATATGAAAACTGATATCTAGATCTATGCCTTAGAGTTCCTTTTATACACCAAGGAAACCATAATGGGCTTACAAAACGCGTCAAGTGATCATGCATATCTATTCCTAATATAACTCATGCATATCTGTAAAACCCCGTATTTAAGGTCACTACTATTTCTAATCTCATAATTTATTTATAAATTATATTGAGTTACTTTTATTTACATTTAGACATTTTATTGAAATCGTCGTTTTAATTAATTACGAGCTATGCTTAAAACAATTATTCATCTTGAACCTTACGTAAATTAAACTTTTCAGAAAAGTATCCCGTTCAATGTAAAATTATTTTTATCACATTCGTTTTTACCTCGTGGTTTCGCCTTAACTCTCGTTTTATTTTACGTTGATACCCGTTAGCCTCAAAACTACCTACCTATCTTAAAAATTATACACTAAACATCAAAGTTTATAAAAGTTAAACTCAAAAATTCTTGCCTACACCTCAAGGGTGGCGTGGCACTATGAGGATGAAAGTCAAGACACTTGTCTTGATTTTCATTCTACCCTTGCATGTATGTTTCTTACAAAACCACTTCACACTCCACTTTCTCTTCTCATAATAAGGAAAATATTTCACACACACACCTTGTTTCTCCCTTGTTCTTGCCGTCCCACACCAAGACCAAAACCCTCAATTCATACCAAAATTCCTACTACAATCTCTTGTTATATTTACACCATTTGATTCCTCACATTCAAAGCTCCATTTTCATACCATAAAACCTATCATTTGTAGGCTTTGGAGCTGATTTAGAAGAATAATATGAAGATGGTCAGCCAATTTTAAAAGAAATATTTCTAGTGAAGCATGGTGCTAATAAAATTAGTTGTTAATTAACTATTTTGGGGTGATCATTGTATTGAGCCTCTTTCTACCTTTATCCCTAAATTTTCCTTATAAGAATATTTTTGAAATAAATTACTTGGTTATAAAAAATGTATATTGAGAGCGTATGGTGATATGTTTAGTATATGTGTTGGTTTGCTTTGCATAAGGATAGGATTGTGTTTTCAATGATTAGAAATAGGTTTGGGTTGGATTTTATATGAGGCTGTTTTGAAACAGTAGCAAAAACGGTTTGTTCTCAAAAATTTTCATGGCTTAGGGTCTGTAAACCAAAAATCATCAGGTGGAATGGGTGGATAGATATATGTCTTGGCATGATGTGATAGTTGGATGGTCAACCAATTATTATTATTGAGTGAGATATGGTCAAAATACTAAAATGGGTCAGTTCTGGACTTTGGTTTAGAAAACGTATTAAACACCAGGTTAATGAGTTAAATGTTTGGGTTTTAAAGCATGGGTCAATACTAGACATCATAGGGAAGCTATAGCACTTGGCCCCACATCCATTGCTATCCTAGATTAGGAGTTATGATTAAAATGGCAAAAGTAAGAAATTCAGTCAACTTTCTGTTTTGACTTAGGGTTAGTAAAAATCTATTTCCCATGGATTGGTAAATGGTATGAGTGATTGGCTTAATGTTTTGAAAACTAGACTTCAAGGGCTTTCCAAGGGTGAAAACCTTGAGTTTATACCATTTATAGATTGGTAGATACAGGCCCCTAAACATGAGCTAATTCCAGAATTGCGACTTTTACGTCTTGACTAAAAATGACAAATGTGTAGATAATCATACCTAAAATTGGAATTAGACGGCGAAATTTGGTAGATGTTTAATTACATATAAGAACAGGTCATATGTCAATTTGGGAGTCAAAATACTTTAGTTAAGTCAAGAAGCCATGTTGCGCATATCTTAGGAACATATCCTATATTCGTCAAACTTTTCTTACGTATTATTTTTACTTGTATATTATACTAAGACGCGTCACGTATTTTAGGTGGTGCGTAAGGGATTTTATCTTGTTCAAGACTTATTATACTTCTGATCTCTTTGATATCTCGGTGAGTTCATAGCCTCGCCTTTCTACTTATAAATGTTTTCATAAACCCCGCGAGGGAGATACATGCTAGTTTTATAAATTGAACACAAGTGATTTATGGTTGCTGGACCCGATTGTGAACTAATTGCATAAGTACCTATTGCAGAAAGGCCCCTTAATTTCATGCACTGTTAATTGCCTATGATGGGTGAGCGCTAGTACATTAAATAGATCTATTGGGCCGTGACTGCCCTGTCTGGGGTTGTGACATCCATGGCGCGATCACCCCTAAAGGACATTTTGTATTGAGAATTTTCTTAGGTATATTGCAATATTACCTAGTTGTGGGGGCATGTGATTACACATTTATAATGTGTTGGTTAAGGCTTCGGTGGCATGAGCTTAATGCATTAGTGATTAAACTTGTTTGATCCACAAGTTTTCGATGATTAAAAATACTTGTGTTCACTTTTTATTTATATAAACTCTATGGATTCACTCAACGTTTTCGTTGACTTTTTTAGCATGTTTTATCTCAGGTAATCAAGGTTGATGGCTTGGAGTGGCAGACGGAGTTAGCGTGAAATGTTTTGATTAAAACTTGTTTTGGTTCCATTCATCAAAAACACTTGTGTTATGATTTTAAAACTTTGTTATGATGTTGTATGGTGACGATCTTGTGGACTAGTTTTCGACTCTGATCTTTCATGAATGGGACAATGTTATGTTTTAAACGTCTCTTTTGAGTCGTTCTTTATATTCTTATGTTGTTGTGCTATGACTTAACACCCAAACTGTTGGTTCCGCTGCGATGAAATTTGGGGGTGTTAAAATATCACTTTAGCAGTACTAACTATATAACAAACAATAATAACTAACAGTACTATAATCTGGCAGTACTAACAATTTGTACTGGCAGTACTAACTAAGCTTGACAGTACTAAGTCTTCTCATGGCAGTACTAAGTTGAACCAGCAGTACAAAGTTGTAGAAGCTGTTAATTCCCAACACTTATGAGGTTATCAACCTGTGATACACATGTAAGTTGGTTCCTACTGCTATTTTTCATCAGCAACTTCCATTCCAATATCTGTTAAAGTAGGGTGATTGTTAATTTACATATTAGTTGGATTTGAAACTACGTAGGGTGATTGAAGAATATATATATATATATATATATATATATATAATCTCACGTTCGAGCAGCGGCATGGAGAAGCGAAGATTAGATGTTTTTGTGAATGGCCAAATTCTGACAGATCGAGCTGTCAAAAAGGCTGAAAAGTTGGTAGGGCCTATTCATCCTGGCGAGTATTGCTAAGTAATTTCATTTTCTAAAAGAATGCATATGCATTTTAGCTTTTGAGTTATGGATTCTATTAGGCGTAAGGCAGTTTATCGAATGAAAATCTAGTAGGCGGTTAGATGTAGAAAATGTTACGGTCTTTTACCTAACGCGGTTTGTTAGATGAAAATTGTGGATTAGTGAAACGCAATGGATAATATGGCTGATTCGGTGTTTTGTTAGGTGCATATTGTGGATTAGTGAAATGTAATTCTAGGTATCTGCTCGTATATGTATATGCGACCTGTTTGAGTTACATGTTTTGATGCAAAATTGTTACAACTAATAATGACGTAACAAATTTCCTAAAGTGTTTATGTTGCAAAGAGATTAAGTATTTGAAATTAAAGGATCATGGAAGTGTGAAACCACAATCAGTTAAGCATGAGATTACACTTTTGTGAACTTATTCAAATAGATAAAGCCTACTTAGAGCAGTTTAAGTAAAGAGTACAAATGTGCTCAGCCCACAAATGCCAAATGTATGTTTGAATTTTATGCATGCAAAGTTTGACAAAATTTATAGCTTTTCATCGGACTATAATGTTCCTCTTTGGTTATAAGCAAAAAACACTTTATTAGATATTCAGAAGAAATCGAAATAAAAAAGACTGAAAAGAGTTAAAAATTATAGAATTAGAAAGATAAGCAACAGTCTTGATTGTAAATGATAAACGCTGAAACATATATTCGTTAATGGCTACTTATCATTCCTTTTAATTTTTCAGCTGCGCGATATGTGAACGGAGACATTGTTCAGAGGTCACCGGTTTTACAAAGAGTGCAACACAAACCTAGATACAATGATGAAAATGGACGGTAATCATGATGCTCGCTTATCTAAATATGCAATGAACAGATTTTGAATATCTATAGATTGGTTAGCCATGAAGTGAGGATATTTTTATAAGCAATGTGTATTGTTGTTGCTTACATGTGTACTATTTGAAATAAGAAATATAAGATATACATAAATAAGAAATCTGAAATACCTTGCTCAAAAGAAGTTTTTTAGAACAAAATTTAATAGATGTTGCAAACGTCGTGGTGGGTTCAAGTCGCGTAAAGTGGTTCATTGGATTCAAGAGCCATGTTCGATTCGATGAATATAATACTCGCGTACGCAAAACATCCCGCAGCGAAGCGCGATCTTACACCCTCATTTACACACAAGACTCGAGCTCACCCTAGACATATTTGTATGAATAGTCCAAAGGTATAAATCTCAACTCGAACGTGACATATTTTACAAGCTCACGAGTTTTAACAAACTTAAATTAATTATACTTTTACACTTTAAAATATGTATAGTAACTTACTATCGTAACTATATAAAAGTAACATATATGTGATCTTGTCAAGTCGAGCTTGATAGGACAAGTTTTTATTGAGTTCCAGATTATAATGAAGTCTTTATCAATCTCTAGTAAATTTGCTATTTCAACTATGGGTTTTTAAAGACGAATTAAGCTCTAGTTTGAAGCTTAAAGCTCTATGAAGTTTGAGTTGATTTGAAAGCCTGAGTTTTAGTACTCTAGATCAATATGTGTTATTCTTGTATCCAAAATAACATTTCCAGGAAAATATCCATGTAGCATCACACATGAAAAATATGTATACTTTCTTTGGGAAAGAAACATCCTTGTAGCATAATGCGTGACATATATGCCCAGAAAATAGTTTGGTGGGCCAAGATCAAACATAGAGAACTCTTGATGTAATGAAGATATAATCCGCTGTAAAAATGTTGTAAACGATGCAATCAAAATAATATCATGAACATAAAGAAGTAAATAAGTAATGTCAGAGCCCTGTCTAAAAGTAAACAAGGATGAGTCACATCTGCTACATTAAAATGAGTAGCATAAATTGCAAATAGTTGAAACCATGTTCTTGGGGCATGTTTAAGGTCATATAACGATTTATGCAAAAGATAAACATAATTAAGTCATCATGGGTTCCAAAATCTAAGAGGCGCATGCATATATACAGTCTCAGATAATGATGTATGCAAAAATGCGTTCTTAATATCGAGCTAACGAATAGGAAAATGTTGAGACGCAACAAGACTAAGAACATTATGAATAGTAGCTAGTTTAACAACTAGACTTAAAGTCTTACCACAATCGACACCCGCTTGCTGGCTACACCCATTAGCAACAAGGCTATCCTTGTAATGGCTAAGATATCCATTTGCAAAATACTTGTGCTTAAATAACCACATAGAACGAACAACTTTCGCGTCAGGTGATCATGACACAAGAATCCAAGTACTATTAGTAATAAGAACATTATACTCATCTTTCATAGCATGTTGCCAGTTTGGTCATTGAGAGCATTGATGTATAATGTCGGTAATGGGAAATGATGGTTGCAACTATAACACGGGCTTTTTTTATTTGTATCAAGATGAAAACAAAAGATCATAGGCTAAGTTGAAGTGGGATTTGGTCGCGTGTTATTTGGATTGGGAGTTGTGCTGGAAATGGGATGAGGTGGGTGTTGAGGGATGCAGTAGTAGAATGGATCACTTTGTAGTGGATTTTGGGTGGTGGGCCGAGTTTGGTTATTGGGTTGTTGAGTTTGTTTATTGGGCGAAAGTGTATTTTGGACAGTAGGTTAGGCCGCCGGCTGGTCTTGCGCAATAGTGGGAGTAGTTGGATCGTGTACTAATTAGACGGCAATTATTAGAGAATAAGATTTTGATTGGTGAATTAGTATGTTTAAAATAAGGTGTAACTAGTGTATGTGTTTAGAGAGGGAAAATGTGTAAATGTCTTTTGATTAGATGAAATTGTTACAACTAACCTTGGCATAAATAGACTCCATATTTATAGTCATATTATAGTGTATCTTTTTTAACTTAATAAAACTAGTCCATGCACTTTATAATAGTGCTTACAAGTAAATTATTTCTTATTTATAACATTCTCCCCCTAAATGATCTAATTGGGAACTATCTTTATTCTGTTTTTGATGATGACTTCTTCTTTATTCTTGAACACTTTATCTTGATGAAGTAATCAGTCATTCTCTTTATCTTTAAAGTTTGAAATCACTGAGAATTCTTGTATGAAAGCTGAGGATAACCTTATAGCACATTCTTTATCTTTAAAGGTATCAACTCTACTTTTGAACTCAAAATCAGCATTCTCAAAAGCTATTCGTAAATTAATCTTCTTTTGCAGCTTGAATCTTTCAACATCTGTATGAAATATTTATCTTTAAATCTTGAGCTTGATCTTGAAAGTTGATTTCAATCACATAATGTTGCTGACGAAAGATCTTTGAATTAGATGATTGACGCGGTTGTCGTAAGGGACTTCTACAAGAAGTTTTACAACTCCCTAGGCAGGGTACCTAAACATTGTAGTAGTAGCATAGGAAAGACTCAGGGTTGTTATCGTTCTCTAGGGGAATAGGTTGAGAAGGCTTGATCACAGTCTAACAGAATTCTAAGGGTTGAGAGAAGATTATTTTTGTGTTTTTATGTTTATAGGAAAGCAGTAAATCATATGTTTGAGAGGTTTGGTTGGTTTTAGCTATTAAACTAAATAATAAACTAAGTTACTGGTGACATAAAAGATTGTGTTCATTTAATCATGTATTACTCCCTAGATTGCTTCTCCAAGTGTTGTTGTTTTGTCACACTTGTGATGATCTATGTAACTATTTCCTAAGTCAGGAACGAATTACACGAACCCGCCGTCTATTTAATATTCCGTTGAGGCAAAACACAAAGTAAGGTAGTATGAAGACTATTACCCGGCCCCTAAGAGTATATTAAATGCATGTGAAATATATTAAGAGTGGATCAACCATATTAAGGGGCAAGGTAGTATGAAGACTGTTACCCGATGGCATCCTTTCTACACAATCATGTTTCCCTAGACATATCAACAGTGATACAAACAAAAGCTGGTTTTCCAAGACCTAACATGCATATTCAACACAAGAAGCAACACCACTAAGTTCTACATTCTAGGTTTCATACAATCATAAATGAACACAATAGAAGGTTTAGCCAAGCTTGTTAAAGATAAAGCAAGAATAATAATGAATCACACAACAAGACATATTGAATGATAAAGATAATCTTACTTAATTAAAACATGAATTAAAGGAAGTACAATAGGGTTTAAGGCCCTAAAATCGTCCTTAACAGTTGTTAAATAAACTAGGGTTCATCCCTTTCTTTTTACTCTAAAGTTACACCTAAAACCCTAAAAACGGATTTGTATATATAGATAAATCGCTGCGACGGCGTCGCGTTTTAATCCTGACGCCGTCATGAAATGTTGTGACGCCGTCACTAAGTGGGTTGTGACAATGTCATGTAGAGTTGGCGACGCCGTCTCCAGGCTCTGTGAGCATAAATCTTCAAGAGTCTTGGTGTTGGTCCGTAGTCTTGCCCGTTTCTTCTTCAAATGAGCCCAAGTCACGTGTATTTCTTCCAAATGTCTTCCAAATGCTAAATACCTTAAAAGGAATGATTAAGTACCTAGTTTGGGCATAAATGCACGATTTAGGAGGTTAAACGACCCCAAAAAATGTGTATAAAATGACACCTCATCAAATACCCTTACACTTGGGATTTGCTTGTCCTCAAGCAATTGGGTTTTTCTACCTAGACAATAACAATATGAGGGTCATTTTACCTACTCTTTAAAAGTATTTTACAACACAACCTTCTAGACCTCGTAATTAAAAGCACGAAAAGCATACACTAGCACCTCACGTAAGTGTTTGGGATTATATCTTTCCCTCGGGTGTATAATAAATTATAACATAAACGGGAAAACAAAAAATCAACACTCATTACCTGTCATAGCATATAAATTACCATAGGCTTGGTAATGGATTAAACCTCCACCGCTGGGCGCAAGCATTATTCATTACTATTTAAGAGGTCTTTTCAAAGGGTTGTGGGGTGTAGGTGTAAGATAACATAAAATGGAAACGGAAACAGATGGGATACATTTGGGTGGCTTTGGGTGAATTTGGAGTGGAAAGGTTAGCTAATTATTTAAACGAATACACGTTGGTTTGGTTGCTAAGCCAAGTCTCGGACGAAGATATACAAACTCTACACAACTCTACATCAATCTCTTTCTTTTTCTTTTCTAATTTTTTTTTCAAATAACATAATACATCATACATGGGGTTTATAACACGTACCCCTACACTTGAGCTTTTTACATACTCGATATTTACAATCTAACTAATGACCCGATTTGAGGTGGATCAAAATGACATGGAGATCATCTAACAAACATATGGGGGTATTGACTTAACTTTTCTTCCCCATTCTTTCGCGAAATACTACCATGAATCCCAATCGTCCCAAAATAGTATTTACAAGGATAAGGACTTAGCAACCGTGTACTCAATAATTAACTTGGGTTAAAACAATAATGTACTGAAAGTAAGTACATACAAGGTAGGCTAAGGCGATTTGGGTGTAACAATTGGTTTAATGGTTAGCAATGCTCTTCGTTAATAGTCTGGCTTAACTAGAAAATTACGAGAACCGTAAAAAAGGATAGGCTCGGAGGGTTGTACTAGGGGTATCCTACACTAAAAATGAGTGCATGGAAAGGGTATGGGATAGTTATATGATCAGTGTGACCATCATAACAATTACAGGTTTAAATCATGGGTTAATCCTAATGCCTCTTATCAAGAAAATCCTAATACTTACTATGCGGTCTCGGAATGCATCACAATAATAAGTTCTAGAATTTAATATACTACCGGTACACTCATATAATTTAATACCAATCTCAATGCTCCAGAAAATGCAACAAAACCACATATACATCCGTAACGACGGAATAGATACACATGATTGCTCACTCCTTAACTCGAGAAAGCTAAAGGTATAAACTATCTTGGGTATCAATAATAGATACCCAAATTCCTATAGATCTTAAGGCGAACCTCACATTTTTTGGGTGGAATTCTCAGGGTTTTTGTGCTAGTCATATACATTCCTATCCATGAGACGCTATTAATACTCGGTTTTCGTCGGTATGTATCATAAAAAAATTTAAATTTTGGTCAAAATTACCTCTTATGCTATCTTTTGATATATTACCCATCATTTTAAAGACAAAACAAATGGCAAATGGAAGAATAGTTTCTAAGGCTTATTTTCCTCCTACACTTAAGTTGAACATTGTCCCTAATGTTCTATAAAAGTTCCAGTAAAAACGAATTAAAGGGAAAAGAAAACAAGGAAAAGAAACTAGTACTCCCCTTGTTTGTTCGATAATGGAGAAGAAACATGCGATAACTGGTTAAATCGTCCTCCAAGAATCGTTCAATGAAACTTCCTAAGAACTTCCAAGCTTCTTCTCATCAAATATAACCTATAATCAAAGACAAAGATAACTATACCAAGCATAAAATGTGCGATATACAAATATACAATGTAAATTTAGGGTTTGACTGGTAAAGCAGTAAAGATAGGATGAGAGAATTGTCAAACTCATTGGTTTTGCAGGTTTATAACAATAGAGTACATATTTTAAATGTTATGCAAGTTTTATTTTCAAAAATAATTAAAAACGTTAAGTTTTCTAGACCTGGGCGTTTGACGCCGTCAGGGATATCCTTACGCCGTCACAGGTGTCATGGTGATGGCGTTGCGTGTAAATCGTGACGCAGTCTCCACGCTCTATGAAAACAAAAATTTTGTTTTTTGATGAAAAATTTCCTGCTCTTGATTCCATAAGTTAATTCCTGTACAAATAGCTACATAAAACCTGAGATTTGACAATTTACTCATATGACTTGACACAGACACGAATTAATCTAAACAAATATATTTAACATGATTAAACTTGGTTCAAAAACCGGATAAATTCCCCTACACTTATTATTTGCAAAATACCTTTGATTGAAATTAAGACGAGGTTAAAAACAAAACAAAGCATGATTACAAGATTAGGGTTCGAACATGATAGAATAAAATAAAAAGAATAAAACACATGACACTCCTAATGTGCGGGAAAGATAAATATTGGGTTGCCTCCCAAAAAGCACTTTTCTTTATTTTACAAGTCTTGTAGCTAGACTCGAAGTAACACGTTCTTACGTGACTTCTCCTTCATCATCCATTCCAGTTAGGTATTCGGGTCTGAGTTCTAGGCATTCTTTGTAAAATCCTAATATTTTGCTCATTACATACCTCACTCCTCTCCACTTGTCTTCTTCGTTCCTAAGGTAGACTGATTTTGTGTGCTCTTTTCTAGGTTTAACAATGAATTGTATTGTTCTATCTTATAGGGCATCTTATAGGAAACTTCATTGTTTTCATTGGTGAACCTGACTACTCCTTTAGGTGGGTCGTGAGTCATGTTGGATATTTCTACAAAAGGTTTCCCTAGCACTACTTGTGCTAGCCTGGGGTCTATAATTGAGCTAATGTCCTCAATAATCATGAAGTCTACGATATAGGTAAAGTTTCCTACGAAGACATTCATTCCTTTAATCCTTCCTGTGAAATTTCTAACTCCACCATTCGCATTTTCCATAGGGTCAAGTTTTCTCCTCATGATCTAGTTATACATCATTCGGGTCATGATATTTAGAGGGAGTTAAGGTCAATGTAGGCTTTTTCTACATGCACATGTCCAATATTGCATGGTATCTTGAGGTTCGAAGGGCATCCTTCCATAATGATGGGGTTTCGTAGAAATATTGAAGGGATTGGGCCACACATGAGATACTTGTGATATGCGAGTTCACTCCTAGTCGGGAATATGTAAAAATACTCCACTTCTTGCTCTCCTGCTTCGGGTTCCTCCTTGTGGGAATTATCATCCTTCGAGACAATCTCAATAAACATCACGTTGCCATCTTCCTCTTTGGTGCAAATAAGTTCAGTGTTGGATGATGGGGAAACCAATCCGAGTGATTCGAAGAATGAATTGAATTTGAGGACTTTTTCGGTGATGAATGTAACGGATGGATCGGGTGGTGTAGGAGGGTTGACGTGGATATTTTTTGGGTCGTCCTCTTCTTCCTTATTCTCTTCTTCTCCGTCATCATAAGAGGCGCTTTGTTGCTCGGTATAGATTGTGATGGCGTTGATTGAACCGTGGGTTTGAGTTGAGCATTACGAATCTTCTGTTGGGTAAAAACGAGTAGACAAAACTGGATAAGTACTCAGGTTTAGGTTCTTAACCGTATCGCTAGGTAGTATGCCTGCTATTTAATCGGTGATGGCCTTCAGCACAGTGTCGATCTTGTTGGTCATCTCACTTTGTTGTTGTTTGAAATTGGCTTCAAACTTGGACAATCTAGCGTCTTTAGTGCCATAAAGTTGGACACCAATCCTTCTAGATTTGATTGATTGTTAAAGTTTTGAGGATTGTTGTGGAAGGAACGGTTCGGGGTCGAACCATCAGGTTGGAACCGGTTAGGTGGGTTTAAAAATTATTTTGAGAATTTTGGGGTTGAAAGTATACTTGAGAATTGTTGAAAGCACATTATTTCCATGTTTTCACCAATCGCTTTGCCTCAAGATGTACCGAGTACATCCGACCGCCACCTCATCGAGCTTGAAAATCAAGTCCAACGCTTGATGGAAGCTCATCTTGCTCCGACACAACCTACTCAAGTGAACAAAATCACTACCTTATGTGAAATCTGCATGGAAGATCCCGAACATGCCTTTGTTGAATACGCATCCTCGTATATCGATGAAGCAGGAGGTAAGTGGTATACTTTCAAGCCCGAGCAAAATAATCTTGTTGACACATACAATCCTTGAGGTCAAGTTAACAACAATCCTTGATGACACATTCAACAAAGTATACTTGAGAATTATTGAAGGTGCGTTCTTTCCCTATTTTCACCATCAAGGTCAAGTGAGTCCACTAGTTTTAAGAAATCCTTGAGGTGTTGGTTTGGATCCTCGGATCAAAGTCTGTGGAACGAGCATCCGTTTTGCACCAACAGGATGGTGTCGGATTGAAGAGGTACCACATTGTTCCCTACGAGGAGCTCAATGGTATTCCTATAGCCCTTGTGGCTAGATTTGGAGTAGTCTCCTAGAGTGCGGATAGGATTCTTGTCTCCCATGGTGGTTGACGAGAATGGGTTATAAAACAAATAACACGAAGAAAAGATAAACTATGAGAAAGCTAATATGCGGAAATTGAATCTTACTTGAAAGGATTCAAGAAAGTAGAACTAAGCTAAATTATGATCAAAACCTAACTATTCCCTACGCAGCAGCACCAAAAACCTGATGCGGTTGTCGTAAAGGACTTCTACAAGAAGTTTTACAACACCTTAGGCAGAGTACCTAACCGTTGTAGTAGTAGTATAGGCAAAACTCAGGGGTTGTTATCATTCTCTAGGGGAATAGGTTGAGAAGGCTTGATCACGGTCTAACAGAATTCTAAGGTTTGAGAGAATATTATTTTTATGTTTTTATGTTTATAGGAAAGCAATAAATCATATGTTTGAGAGGTTTGGTTGGTTTTAGCTATTAAACTAAATAATAAACTAAGCTACTGGTGATAACAAAATAATAAAATACTGTGTTCATTTAATCATGTATTACTCCCTAGATTGCTTCTTCTAGTATTGTTGCTTTGTCACACTTGTGATAATCTATGTAACTATTTCCTAAGTCATGAACGAATTACACGAACCCGCTGTCTATTTAATATTCTGATGAGGCAAAACGTAAAGTAGGGTAGTATGAAGACTATTATCCGGCCCCCAATAGTATATTAAATGCATATGAAATATATTAAGAGTAGATCAACCATATTAAGGGGCAAGGTAGTATGAAGACTGTTACCCGATGGCATCCTTTCCACATAATCATGTTTCCCTAGACATATCAACAGGGATACAAACAAAAGATGGTTTTCTAAGACCTAACATGCATATTCATCACAAGAAGCAACACCACTAAGATCTACATTATAGGTTTCATACAATCATAAATAAAGACAATAGAAGGTTTAGCCAAGCATGTTAAAGATAAAGCAAGAATAATAATGAATCACACAACAAGACATATTGAGTGATTAAGATAATCTTACTTGATTAAAACATGAACTGAAGGAAGTACAATAGGGTTTTGAGGCCTTAAATCGTCCCTAACAGCTACTAAATGAACTAGGGTTCATCCCTTTCTTTTTACTTCAAAGTTACTCCTGAAACCCTAAATATGGATTTGTATATATAGATAAATCGTTGCGACAGCGTCGTGTTTTAATCGTGACACCGTCATGAGTAGAATCTTCTAGATCTGCATGTGAGTCGGTGCGTGCTGACGCCGTCATAAAATGTTGTGACGCCGTCACTAAGTGGGTTGTGTCGGCGTCATGTAGAGTTGGTGACGCTGTCTCTAGGCTCTGTGAGCACAAATCTTCAAGAGTCTTGGTGTTGGTCCGTAGTCTTGTCCGTTTCTTCTCCAAATGAGCCCAAGTCACGTGTATTTCTTTCAAATGCTAAATACATGAAAAGGAACGATTAAGTACCTATTTTGGGCATAAATGCACGATTTAGGGGGTTAAATGACCTAGAAAAAGTGTATAAAATGACACCTCATCAATGATATTAATTGAACATTGCTTTGTAGAAGATTTTAACACTTGACTTTATCCTTGAATCTGCATACTCTTTTTATTCCCCCTCAATCACATATCTATCTCTTAAATATTGAAGTAGTAAACTTGATCGTTGAAGACAATGTCAATATTGTTGAGAAGTAATTCCAACATTGCAGCTTATTCAAAACACTTGATGAAGTAACCTCAATCATGAATACGAATCTTATCTTCTTAATCAAACTATGTTTACCATAATGATTTCTTTAACTCAATTTCTTCACTAATATATTCCTGTGATTATCAACCAAAAATGATTTTGTCTTATAATTTCTCTAAATTCTTCTTATATATTCTCCCCATTACATTCTTGAATGTATCTCTTAATTTTCTCCCCGAATTCTATGCTTATATCTTCTCCCTCTCATGATGATTATGATCGTGAGCATCGTGACATATAAGCTACAAAATCAGCTTCGTGTTATCATAATTTTTCTTTAAGAATCAAACCATCTCCCTTTATTATCAAATATATTCCCCTAAAATAACCCATAAGATTACTCAAACAAACAAACTTGATTGCAATCTTTCCCGTAAAGGTTGAAAGGTAACTTTTAACGTTATAAGATTCGTTGAAGATGTTATGCTTGTATAAGGTAGATATGTTGTTGTTATATGTTGTAGAAGATGAATGGAGAAATAGTATCAGAGTGAGAACCATTTTCCACACTAACCATGTTGTCCATGTATCGCAAGATCATGGTTTGAAAATTTCCGGTAAATGTTATTTGAAAAATATGATCAAATAAATATCTCGGTAATAATGATGCAGAAATATAACCATAAAATCCAAAGAAGCACTAATCTCGTGAACTAAGGGTAAAACAACTATTCAATGATAAAATCAAAGAAATGTCGTTTTGTGTTTCGAAAACAAATTCTAAAGAAACACATAACACCTAGATCACATAGATTACTAGTTAACACTTATTCATTAAGCAATCATTTTCAAATCATTGACCTACGTTCATCGTTGGCATGATGTTAGCACTAGTAGGATTTTCATTCAGACAATGTGAATACTATTTTATAGTATCACTCTAGAATGTTATGACATTATCACAAAGACATTCAATGTCACAAAGACATATAATATTGTACCTTTTTGTATTTTTATGTTTAATACGAACGTACTTTTGTGTCCTAAAAATATGTTAATGAATATCAACTTGGCTCTAAAATCTTGTGCTCTTTTAGTAAGCAAGGACTGGAGCATAATGTCCTTTATTCAATACCAACATTCTCATAATGATATTCGATAGATTATGCATTTAATCTCCATGAGAATGAAACAAATACTTTTTGAGAATTATTTGAGTGGTTGGGAGGGGTTATGCATTTGCATCACTGGGTCCATGATGTCTACTTCTATCCTAGTTTAGGAGAAACACCCTTCATCTGTTCTTATAAGCCTCTTACTTTTTAACTCTGACTTTTGTCTTTGCTTATCATTCAATTCTTCTTCATCATATTATTTTCATTTTTGGCATCTTTAGCAATTTTCATTCATTCTATTTTCATTTAAAGCACTATATCTTAAGTCCTTTTGGCATTTAAAACATGTTGATTTGCACCACAAACTTCATCACCTATACCTAGCATTACCAAATTGGAAGGAGACTCAGGGGTAGATTAATTCCGGTTCTAAAAGATCAGTATTTGAGAGTAACTAAATCACACTGTGCAACTCAATCAACATACGCCAATATAATTCCTTTAGAAAGAATGTTTATGATAACCATGATGAAAATCTAAAAGTATCAAGAGAATTTAGAACAAGCACTCTGTGTGTTTTTATATATGGTGGCATTTCTTTTCTTGCATACTTTTATATTTTTCTTTTCATGTGTTGTTCTTGCTTTTGAAGCACATGACATATACTTTCATTTTTTTAAGTATACGATTTATCAATTGTCTCTTTTTATTTTTTTCTACAAATCTCTCTTTCTATTTTTTATCTTTCTCACTAACAACATATGAAGAAGAAAATTTTGATCTTTAAAAGTTTTTCAATCATTCTTAAGACACTCCCCCTTAACATATGCCGAGAAACATTTTTAACATAAAGCTAAAAACGCAAAAATACAGATATGTGAAGGTGAAATTTAAACAATTTTCCTTATCCTTATCTTTCTGAAAACTTTTTCAACAAAATACGCGGACGCTCCCCTTCGAAAAATATCATATCTTTGTCAAAACCTTTATGAGAGAGTTCTTCTTTGCGCTTCTGAGTCCTTTTAGTCTTTAAACACATTTAAAAAATTAAGCATTTTCACTTAAACAAAGATTAAATCTTTTGAAGACTTTTTAAGTGATATCAAAATTGATTTTATCTTGTAAGTTCCACATCTTTTAAAATTCGAGTTACAATAAAAAATGATTGTAAGTCATCGTCTTGAGATCATTGACTTTTTAGAAAACTTTTTAAGGTTTTGAAAAATATTTATCAATAACTCAAATTAAAAAAGACTTCTCTTCTTTTATCAAAGATAAATGCACTAAAGCATACACTTTCTTTTCTTTAAAGCACGGGTTGTGCACTGAGATATACACAAGCCATCATATAAATTAAATGTAGCCCGGGTGTTGACCTGAAGTAGCCAACAACCATTATAGAAACCAAAAATCTTTTTGTATTTTCTATAAAGTTTTGTATAAAAAAAATCTTTTTGTCTTTTCTAAAGTTTTTATATAAAATAAAATATTTTTGTATTTTCCATCAAAATTTAAATAAAAGAAAATCTTTTGTATTTTCTATCGAATTTTATATAAAAGAAAATCTTTTTGACCTTTCAAAAATTTTCTTAACAAAAAACATTTCGAGGTAAAGAATATAAGTTTCATGACTAATCATGCCCAACTTCTCGAGCAAAAACTTAAATCGACCTTCATGTGGAGATTTCGTGAATAAATCCGCAAGCTGATATTCAGTACCAACGAAATATAATTCTATCGATCCTTTCTCAACATGATCTTTGAAAAAATGATACCTCACATCAATGTGTTTAGTACGAGTATGTTGTACCGGATTGCACGAGATTTCAATTGCACTCTTTGAATCACAGTAAATCAGTACTTTGTCAAAGAAGAATCCATAATCATTTAGTTGAGTATGCATCCAAAGCACTAACATCCAGAAACAATAACATATTCAGTTTCTGCTATAGAAATATACACACAATTCTGCTTCTTTGACGACAAACACACCAACTTTTCACCTAATAATTAAACACTTCTAGATGTACTTTTTTGACCTAAGTGACATCCTGCATGGTCAATGTCTGAATATGTAGTTAGATCAAAGCCAGAATCTTTCGGATACCAAAGGCCTAAATTAATAGTCCTTTGAGATATCGAAAGATCTGTTTAACGGCTGAAACATGATGTTTATTAGGGTTTGCTTGATGTCTAACACACATACATGTTGCAAACATAATATCTGGCCTACTAGAAGTAAGATACATCAACGATCTAATCATGCTACGGTAAATTATATGATCAACTGCTTTACCAACTAAATCAAGTTTGAGTTTAGCTTGTTCAACCATGGGAGTGGGAACCGTGTTACAATTTTTTATTCCAAATCTTTTCAAAATATCATTAATGTATTTGGATTGATTTATGAAAATCCTATTTGAAAATCGATTTACTTGAAGCCCAAGAAAGAATTCCATTTCTCCCATCGTACTTATTTTAAAACATTCGACAATTAGATATGAAAAACCGTGCAATATTTTGGATTTGTTGAGCAAAATATAATATCATCAACGTATATATGAATCAACATTATATCTTTTCCCTTCTTTTTAATGAAAAGAGTAGTATCGATTGAACCTTTTTGAAAACCGCTATCGATCAAAATTTATAAGATAATCTCATACCATGCGTGAGGTGCTTGTTTCAAACCATATATAGCTTTGTCAAGAGCATACATGATTTGGATACTTTGTACTAACGAACCCTGGAGATTGACTAACATACACTTTCTCTTTAAGAATTCCATTAAGAAACACCATTTGAAAAACCGTGAAATCCTTAGAAGTTGTATATGCAAGAAATAAGTGTATAGCCTCTATTTGAGCAACTGGAACAAACGTCTCATCATAATCAATTCCTTCTTCTTGACGATATCCTTATGCTACAAGCCTTGCTTTGTTTCTGATAACCAAACAATTCCCATCTTTCTTGTTCTTGAAAATCCATTTAGTATTATTGATAGTCTTGTCTTTGGGTCGAGGAACTAATCACTAAACTTTCAATCTATCAAATTGATCTAGTTCTTCTTGCATTAGGATGAACCAATCAACATATTTTAAAGCTTGAGACACAGTAGTAGGTTTAATACTATTTAACAAGCATGAATTTGATGTTTGCTCTCTTGTACGAACACTTGACGTTAGATCACCAATGATGTTATGAAGGGGATGATCCTTGTCCACTTTTCCCATGTAGATAGGGTTGATAGAAAGTATGAACACTGGACGAATCATGAAACGTTGTACTTGCATCAAAGTAAGCATCTTCCAATCGTTCATTAAACAAATTTTGTGACGTACTTTCTTTATCCACAGGAAAAATGTGAGTTGTTATGCATTGAGTATTTGATAAAGGAAACATAACTTCTTCTGAACATTATTGAACATCATCATTCAATGAAGATAAAGAAGATTCCTATGGGAATGATTCTGAAATCTCATGAAAAACTTCTTCTGACGGAGAAATTTCTTCGTTGAAAGTTTTGACATTCGTTGTTGGAGATTTATTTATCATTGAATTCCTAAAATACATATCGTAAAAATTTTGAAATAAATATTCCAAATCTTTCTTTGAAGTTTCTGAAACTTGTGAAACCTTTGAATTTGAAGATTTATCCATTTTGTTTAACTTAGATAAACCGGGTACTAAACTGACTTGTTTAGAAGCCATTTCAGAAATCTCATCAAAGTTAACATTCACGCTCGAGTACGCTTATTGTAAACTCTGAATGCGGAAAATTCTTTTAAATATCAAACACAAACTCCAATATCTCCTTTTGCCATGAGCTTACCAACATCATCATAATCATTGAAAATATAACATCTGCAACCAAACACATGAAAGATCTTGATGTTTGATTTTCTCTTGTTCATGAGCTCATAAGGAGTTTTATCGAAACATTTGTGAATAATCAAATGATTTTGTGTAAAACAATCTGCTGCGATGGCTTCAGCCTAAAGAAGGTACGATTTCTCCTTTCCACGACACCATTTTGTTGTGGCGTTCTTACAGAAGAAAATTGTTGAGTAATTCCGACCTTATAAAAGAACCCAGCAAGAGTTTTGTTCTTGAATTCAGCACCATTATTAGTTCGTACGTGTCGAACTTAAAGTTGAAGCCTCACTTGGGTTGTTTTTGATAAACGAAATGATCACTTCGGAAGATTCATATTTCGAACAAAAAAATAATACCTATGTGTACCGTGAATAATCATCGACAAAAACTAACACATATTGTAACAACCATGGCTTGAGCAGGTTGGTCAAACCATAGTGTTGACCTAAATATCTGTTCTATAAGTATGATTTATGGGTATGTATGTTTCTATGTGATTTTGTGTGTTTATATGAGTTTATGTGGGATATGTGAGGTATTGATAATCAATCTATTGAGTGTGATCATCTCAATGAGATTGGATAATCAATCCATTGAGCGTGATCGTCTCATTAGGATTGGATTTGTGTTAAAATTTGTTGAGTTCATTTCGTTCACTTTTGAGTGACGAGGAAATGGTTATTGAGATTTTAGCGTTTTTGTGTTAAATGTGTAAGTATTTATACGTATACGTATTTTTGTGTTAGTAATTTAAGATAAGTTTAGGTTTTAGAGGTTAAGTTAAGAGAAATGAGTTATTTGATGGAGAAATTTCATTTTTATCACTTATAGTGATAATGGAATTGAATTAGTATTTTGAAAGAATTGTTTTGGTTAATAAGTGGTTGTCTAGGTGATGGATTAAAATGTGAA
Source organism: Tanacetum coccineum (assembly GCA_026074375.1). Classification (NCBI taxonomy): domain Eukaryota; kingdom Viridiplantae; phylum Streptophyta; class Magnoliopsida; order Asterales; family Asteraceae; genus Tanacetum; species Tanacetum coccineum. Next base: position 26,284 of record BQNB010026463.1, on the reverse strand, counting down.
GCGTGTCATTTGTGAAAGAAATGAGTTTGTTAAAATATGAGAGTTTTTGGTAAACTTTCCATATATAGAAAGTGAATTTGGAAATGAAAAGTTATTTTTAGAAAGCGTAAAACGTAGGTTTTGCGAAAGAAGGTTTTGGAGATAGTTTATGGTTTTTATAAATTATCAAACTTCAAGTTCTTTTAGTAAATAATAAAGAAAAAAAAAATTATTTATGGATGAATAGTAAAAACGGGAATAGTAAAAAAAAAAGGAAAAGAAGTCCAAGTTGGGCTCAAACTTGTAGAAAGGGTTATCCATTAGGCCTATATAAGCAAACCAAGGATTAGAAAATACAGATTTTTTTTCTCCCCCTTGCTCCTTGGTCGACCGAATCCTCAAGAGAAAGAAAAAAAAAGTTTTTTTTTATCAAGTTATTAAGGTAATCATTCTATTCCTAGTTTAATCTTTTTAGTTATCATGATTAATTTATGTAATCTAAACATGATGGATTAAGTTTTATCATAAAATTTAATTAGGTTTTCTTAATTATGGTTTAGTATACTGTAAATTAATGTAATTAATCTAATTAGGATTGATTAGGGTTTAATTAGAAGCATGATGGTGTAATCGGTTAGGGTTAATTTGCGTTAAATCATGATTTCTGTTTGAGCAGAATTTTGGGTCGTGTTTCTCAGATGATATATCATGATTGGAAAAGAATTTTTTTATGAATCTTATGAGTTTTGATAAGTTCAGAGAGTCTATTTTCTAACAAATCCGGCCTCGAACGATTTTGAGTTCGGGAAGGCCTTCAAAAGCCTTTCGCAAGAAAAGTTGTCTAACCAGTAAATACGGGTCAGATTTGGGTCTAATTTCGGGAAGTAAAACCCTAACTTAAAATTTGAATTGGACTTAGCCCTTCTACAGAAGTTAATTATTATGTGTCTATTAAAGATCCCCCAAAGGAAATTAATTAATTCGAAGCCTAAGTATGCTTTTTAGGGTCATACTTTTTAGTGCGCAATCAGACCCGAATTGAGACTGTTTTGGAGTTTGATTTTCTTAGGAGCACTTAGGTATGCAATTAATGATTGGGAGTCACATGTTAGACAGTAGACACATAAAGGAGCATGTGAGATTTTTGGTTTGAATTATGAGGATGTTAAAGTGGTGCGTTTAGGTCGCATAAGTAGGTGTAAAATTCTGCTTAAAAACAGAAACTGTGAAGTGTAACATTTAAGTGTAAATAGTAAATGTAGGATGTGGTAAAGTTTTAAAACAAGTATAGGACTATGATAGATAACATAGGCATCCATCATAGTTGAGGTTACATCATATTGGGTTGAATGCCTAATTGATGGTAACTTATTGTGTGTTTATGTTGTTTAGATTGTTCGTGAATTTCTGTGAAGTATTTGTGGATTTTGGAAGCTAGCATCAGGTGAGTGTCATAGCCCTATCTTTTCTAAGATTTTTCATTGGGGTGGAAACGATGCTTGAGTATGTGATGTTTTATTACTGTGATATTTGATGGTTGAGCTTAAAAATGCATGTGCTGTGTGGCTATTACTTGCTATGTGTTGAATTGAATTGACAAGTGGAGCCGGGTTGGCTTGGATCGTGGGATCGTTCCTTCCCCACTTGGGTTGAGCCGAGCTATTTTTGAGTTGAGCTATTTTGTTTGAGCTATATTGATTTGAATTGTGTTGAATTGAGCTGATTGATTTGTAGTATGTGATAGTTCATGATATGCCATGCAACTGTTTATCTTTATCACAGTAATGTTGGAATTGTTTTGAAATGTTTTGAGGTTGGTGTCTAAAACCTATGGCATCTCACCAACCTAGTGTTGACGTGTTTTAGCATCGTTTTCAGGTAACTCAGGTGATCAAAATTGATGTTAGGAGAGTTGCTAGTGAGACCATAAGATGCAAGTTAAAGATCTATGATTTTGCTATGTCGTTTTATTTGAGCAATATGTTGATTTGATTTCTAGACTTTGTTTTGATATTATAAGACTTGTATGGATGGTAATCCTTATCATTCATATTTGGTCGTTGGTTTTTTTTGTTGGATGTTATCATGACACGTTGTGTCTTTGCATTTATTACACTATTTAGTATTCCTCTATAAAGATACCATGTGTTATGTTAATATCTTTCATGTTATGCCTCGCGTTTCCGCCTTGGCGGGGTGTGACAGGGCAAGCCATGAAACTTCTGTTCTGAGTGACATAATTCATTACCATTCCGCCATCATTTACATGTTGAATAGGCTTAAACTCGTATTCATCAAGATCATTCAAACCTATCCCATATGGCAAGGGGCCACCGATCAATCACACAAATAAATTTGTTAGGAATCGAGAAAAGACTCGGTCACTTCCAATATAGTATATTGTAGCTCGTAGTTAGGCATTCGATTACGAGAAAGCTAATCGGGCCAAGTCCAAGGAATACCAAGGCTTAGTCGGCCACTTTAGGTACTATATAAGCCCTCTTCATCTCATGGAGAGGGTGTTGGTCATTTGTAAGAACACCTCATTTTGTGTTATTGTAGTTTCTCTCTCTACAAAGGCCTTCCACCTACTTTCTCTCTAGTTTGATCTTATATTCTCATTTAGGTTACTTGTTTTTGATATCATCAATTAGTATCAGTCGCCATGGGGTGACTGTGTGAGTCTTGTGTGCGTTTTTAGATCAAAAAGTACCTTTTTTAGTTGTTTTATTTTGGTTCGTGCGTTTCATTTTAAAAACAAAATTTTTGTGTTTAAAAACCTTAAAGTTTGTGTTTTTATGATGTATCTAGCTTAGATATAGTTAGTTGTACAAAAGGTTTAGATCAAAAACATTAAAAATTGTGGTTTTAAGTGATTTAAAAAGTTATTTTTCCAAAAACTTTGAAGGTTAGCGATTTGCGTTTAAAGATCAATGATTTGTGTTTGAAGGTTAGCGAAATGTGCATAGCGATTTGTGCAATTTGACAGCGATTTGTGCATAGTGATTTGTACAATTTCTTTACAGCGATTTGTGCAAGGCGATTTGTTACATTCCAAGGAAACAAAACTCTGCAAAAAATTTCACTCCATAGCGATTTGGGCATAGCGAAATGTGTATAGCGAAATGTGCATAGCAATTTGTGCAATTTGATAGCGATTTGTGCAATTTGACAGCGATTTTTGCAATTTCTTTACAGCGATTTGTGCAAGGTGATTTGTTACATTCTAAGGAAACAAAACTCTGCCAAAAATTTTACTTCATAGCGATTTGTGCATAGCGATTTGTGCAATTTGACAGCGATTTGTGCAATTTCTTTGACAGCGATTTGTGCAAGGAGATTTGTGACACTTCAAACACAAGTTATTTTCAACGGTTTATCTTTGATTAGTAAAATCCCGTGAACTATTAACTTAGTTTCCGGTTTAATCAAGATTAGTAAAATCTCGTAAAACAACAAGAGCTTAATCACTTATAACAACATCACTTTAATATAATACTCATCAATCACTGTTTCAATCTAATTATATAAATTCACATTTCAAGTATTTCATGATGAGTTTATCACAAGAGGGAGAGACCTTATCCAGTCAATTAGTAAAAGAAAGCAGTTTGCTTTATAAAACAAGTGATGTACATGCAATACAAAACAAGATGCCCAAAGCAAAAGAGAGATGCATGTAATATTTTAGATCACTTCATTCGCACATTCGGGTTCTTTCAAATGAAGAATTAAAAGGCACTCGTATAGAGCATGGATTCAAACAGACATTTATTTCACTCTTTGGTCAAGATGTTGACACTTTCACAAGTACGATATTTCTCTATGTGGATCAACTCGAAAAACAACTTGACAAAGACGAATTTTAAGAAAATGATTCCATGGATGCCTTTTGGGTGCTCAACAGGCATTGTCAGCAATTCATTTATTCGCAGTTTTCTTTGGACTATGATAATCAGATAACAAACAAGTCCTTCTCAGAATACAGTCGAATCAAGGCTAAAGATTTTAGAGATACTCTACTCAAACACATGAGTTCTTTTAAGAAGTCAATTGCTAAAAGAGCATGTCATCAGAGACAATATGACAGAAGGGTGAATGAAATTTAGATGCAGATGCAAAAGGGAGAAGTTGATAAGGGTAAAGCATTGGATGCTGATTTGGTTGTTACAGAAAGCAGTGGGACGGAATCCAAAAAGCATGATACAAACAGCAGATCAGGGAATGATACACATGCTGAGGATGAAAATATCAAACCCGTGAATTACAAAGAGCTAATGGCTGAGGTACAAATGACTATTGAATATAATGTATTTCCTAATGGACAACAACATGCTGAGCAATCCGAATTCAATAATGAAGAAACGGTTAAACAGGATGCTGAACAATGTCAAGTTAAAATTCCTTTGCTTGACCCCTCACCTAATAACATGACAACTGAATTTTCAAACCAATCTCTCAAGTCTAAAAATATTTCTCTCGAAAAGACTGTTGCTCAATTTCAAAAAGATTTTTCAAGAATGGAAGCACATTGTGTTAATCTAGCCCTTAATATCAAAATTAAGTTTTAAAATTCGAGCAACATGGTAAAATTTTGAATGAAACAAGTAATAAAGCCAAGATTAAAAAGGAAATAGAGGTACTTGAATCAATCAATATCAAATTGGAACATAATGTGGCTAAATTACTTGCAGAGAATGAGAAGTTGCATAAGCAAAATAAGCATTTGAAACAGACTTACAAAGATCTTTATGATTCTATCAAAAAGACACGAGTACAGACAAAAGACCATAATGACTCACTAATTGCTCAAATAAATAGTAAGGATGTGGAAAATGCTAATTTAAGAGCTCAGATTCAGGAAAAGGTTTTTGCTAATGCAGCATTAAAAACAAATTAAGAAAGTTAAAAGGAAATATCGTGGATACTAAGTTTGCAAAACCATCAATCTTGGGGAAATTAGTTTTACGACCAGTCAGAAACCAATCAGTTGTTAGATAACCGAATGCGTTTCAATCTGAACGACCAAAACTTTCAAAACCATGGTTTGCCTCCCAAGTTGATGTTATACACAATTTGCCAAAACCAGTCACTCTCCATTATTTGCCTAAAGTTAGAGAATCTATGCTTGCAAAACCACATTACATGATTGCACCTGGCTCATCTAGAAATAGTCAAGAAGAATCATATGGTTCAAATAATATGGCTTATAATTACTTTATAGAGGAAGCTAGGAAAAGGAAACAAGAAAGAAATAGGAATTCAAAACCTAGTGTGATGCATACTACTAGTCTACAAAACACTACTAGTGGTAGCAAACCAAAACCTAGGAGCAACAATCAAACATCTAGGAGTTTGCCTGTATCTAAGAGTAGTTATGTAACGTTAAATGTTGTGCCACTAGTAGATCACTCTAGGAATCCTAGTTCATTTTCAGACTCTAAACACTTTGTTGGTTTGACTTGTCAGAAATGTGTCTTTAATGCAATTAATGATGCCTGTTTAACAAAAATTCCTAAAAGAGGTGAATTCTCACGTTAAGATTCAATCCCCTAAGACTATAAATAGTAACAAACCAGTAGAGCAGGAAAATCATACTCAAACACCTGTATGGCAGATCTTGACAGGACATAAGTTTTCTCCCAATAAGTCTTTTGTCATGTATGAGTAAACATCTCCTAGATCCTATCTTAGGTGGAAACCCACAGGTAGAATTTTTAACACTGTTGGTATTAGGTGGGTTCTAACTAGAAGGATATTCACCTCTACCTTGGTTGTTAGTGAACCCCCAAATGGTTCAAAAGAAGATATCACTAACCCATATGAATGCGAATAAACTCTTAATGTAAGTGCATGTACTCTTAACTTAAGTGCAGGTACATCTTTTAATCCTAAAAAGGAAAGACTCAGAGTTTGGTTGCTGAAGAAATCAATATCTCAGAAACTAGGGGTTCAAGGAATTTCAATCTGATAAACAAGAACAATGGCGTCTGTAGACAACGCTTCAGGCCCCGCTCCTCAAAGAAAAGATAGGTGTATGCTTGAGTGCGCTTTATTTTCAAAAGAAGAGAAATCTTCTTAGTTTCGACCATTCTCATCAACAAATTTCATATTTTCCCATGCTCATTTTAGTCATCATGTGGATCAACGTACATTAGCTTGAATTTTAATTCACTTGTTTAATAAAAAATTGCAATCACATATGCAATTTGTGAAGGGGAAAATAGTGAATAAAATGTGACCAGTACGATTTAACTTGGTCTTTTAATGTGTATGAAATGGTCAATGGCTTTTGAACAATTCAGTTCAGGACCCGCGTCTCAATTAATGACTCCTAGAACACTTAGTTCAGGACTCGTGCCAAATCCTATTCCTCAACCACCTTATGTACCACCAACCAGAAATGATTGGGATATCTTGTTCCAACCCATGTTTGATGAGTTATTCAATCCTCCTCCAATGTTGTTTCTCCGATTCCTATTGCTGCTGCTCTGAGACCTATTGATCCAACCGGTTCACCTGTGTCAACCTTAATTGACCAAGATGCACCATCTGCAAGTAACCCGTCCACACAAGAACAAGATCAATCTCTCATTATTTCTCAAGGTGTTGAAGAATCACTAAAAACGGACATTTTCATAATGACCAACTTCACGAAACTCTTCATGAAGAATCGAATTCTCAAGGATCAACATCGAATCTGCGGCCATCCCACACTCTATTTTAACTTCTTGGTCGATGGACTAAGAATCATCCAATAGCAAATGTCATCGGAGATCCTTCTCGCTCAGACTCCACAAGAAAGCAACTTAAGACTGACGCTATGTGGTCTTATTTCGATGCCTTCCTCACTTCAGTTGAACCGAAGAATTATAAAGAAGCAATGCTCGAACCCTCCTAGATTGAAGCAATGTAGGAAGAAATACACGAATTCTAAAGACTGCAAGTATAGGAATGAGTACCGTGTCTAGATCTCGTTATGTTGATAAAATTGAAGTGGATATTTAAAGTCAAAAAGACGAGTGTGGTGGTGTACTAAAAAATAAGGCTCAATTAGTTGCTAAGGATACCGACAAGAGGAGGGGATATACTTTGAGGAATCATTTGCACCTGTTGCCAGAATAGATGCCATTCGTATTGTCACACCTCGTAAATTTCATGTTAATATTTTAAACTACTCCGATCATTATTTTGACTTTTATTCGTTACGTTTGAATTTAACTTAAAACGTCATCGAACGCGTTCCGACTTTGACCTTGGATTAGTCTACGTATTAGATGCATTATTTTATCATTTTAAAGTGTTACGTAGTTTACGCACACTTTCGTCTTCGATCTCTACATTTTCGCGTACGTTGTACGGTTTTAACATTGTATGTCAAACGGAGACCCGGAAACCTACCACCTTTACATGTAAACCCTAGTTATCGTACATCTCGTGTATTTAAGTCAAGAATTTCATTCATCCCTCCCCCTATACTCCTAAATTCATGAAACACATCCACACTCTTAATCAAATCAAAGGGAATCAAACCACTTTATGGTACAATAAACATGCATACAAGTTAAGAAAGTGACATATTTGTCTTCTTCCTCCATGCTCCCAACATCTTCTTACAGAATGCACAAGGCTTGGACCACATGAGGATGAACCAATAATAAGCTAACCTTGAAGCCAAAGAAAAGTCTTTTGTCTCCCTTTCTTTTGCTAGCGTTGGACGAACCACATAAAACCATGGGTTTCATGGTTCAAGTTTTTGTTAAGCCACAAGTCAAGCCCTAAGAAACAATTGGTTAAACCTTAAACCCTAGACATTCCCAATATAAACCCCATGATAGAAATTTAGGTCATTTCATACACACATAGCCTCAATAAAATTCTCTTCCTCTCTTTTCTTCTTTGGTGGTCACGACACACACACACACATACATACTTTCCATACCTTTGATTGTTTATCAAGATCCAACCATTCAAAATCCATTTCTAAGCTATTCTAAGGTGTTTCCAAGTATCTAATCAAGGTTTACAAGGGTTTCTTTCAAGATCTTATATTAGGGCTTTGATTTATTAAGTGGGGTTTCAAGATTTGTTGTTGGGTTTTAAAGATCTAAGGTTTTATTAGTTAGATCTTGTGTTTTCTTGATTCTTCACATCTTGTAAGTTTATCTTAATCTTTTCTTTTGATTTCTCTTATGATATTGAGTTCTTGTTCAAGATTTATGACTCCTAGTGTCTGTGTTATGTTTTTCAAAAGAAAATATAGTGGGTTTATAAAAGAAATAAAGTTATTAGTGTTTATATATATACACATATTGTTATTGTGGTAAGATTGAGAGAATATGTGTGTTTCAACAAAGATGATGATGAGGTTAGGATAGATTAAGAGCGGTTTTTGTTGGTTGGTTTAGCCATGAATAGGTTTAGGTTAGATTGGCACTATCGTGATGATGTGGTAAAGTTTTTGGTGCGTTTACGAAAAACGAGCTTGCTGGTCCGAATTTGTTTTGAGGTTTTCAGCCACTTACAAATGTTTTCATTAGCTGAGAATGTAGTTTTTTGATAGCTCGTTTCAAATAGATAAGTTTTCATATCTCGAGCACTAAAAACAGACTTAAAACGGCCGAGTTACACTCAAATGAAACTTGAAACATTTTTTGGCAAATCAATTTTAATACGATCAGATCAGAAACTTAAATGACCATTTTGGAGCCTTTCGAGTCTGTTTCGGCTAAAGTGTAAATCACAAACATGGCCTAAAATGACGTTTCCCTTTCAAAGTCTTGAAAGTCGTGTTAAAAATGCTTTAGGAGTGAGTTAAACCTTTGTTTTCGTCAAGTCATTTTCGGACATATAATTTTATATATGAAAATGTTTTTCAAGCAGGTTAGATCCGTTTAAGTTCCAAAAACTTTAGAAATAATAATGTAGCATTGGAATATTATTGTGAAGGATTAGAGGTTGCCTAGAGACGATAAGTCGGAATCACCGAACGTTACTAAAAATAGTAAGTTAGCGTATATAAGCGGGATGGACAAAAGGTAGATGTTTTAGGTGTCACTAGTACGTTTAGGGTCAATGGAATCATCATATATTAGAGGACGGTATTAACGTCCCGAAACTTAGAACTTTCCTAAAATAAAAACTTTCCAAAAATAGTAACTTTTTAAAAATGGAAACTTTTCGTAAAACACGACGTAATGTAACTATAAACCTTATACTTTCGTAATGACATTTTTTACTAAATAAATTAAAACACAAACACATATGGATGTCTTCTGGTTGATAAGCGTTTCGCTTATGGTTTCATATATGATGTCATAGTCCTAAGACGCGTCATTCATCTAGGTCGCGGCTAGGATGATATATCATCTCTCATTTACGCGATTATCATTCGCTCATCGCTCTAAGGTGAGTTCATAGCCCCGCCTTTTTACTCATTTTGAATAAATATTTTATAACTTTGGGGTGAGAAACATTGCTTGTTTTAAACTTTGGACACAAGTGTTTTCAGTTATCATTTCCTGTTTAAGTGTTGCCTAAGTAGCGATTAGACCACTATCATGCCCGAACCATCATGAACCGTTAATTACCTATGACTAATGGGATTGGTTAAGTAAGCGCGAATGTTATAAATAGATCTATTTGGGACTAATTATCCCTATCCGGGTAAGCAATCACTTACTTGTTTTTGTGTCGATGAGCAAACATATATATTTCATGTCAGGAATTCTTTTGGGTGTCTTGGTTAGACATCTGTAGGGCATTATCATCACTTTACATATTATATGTATCTCCTAATTTGGCATCGGTGTCATGAGCTTAGCGCAACGTAAATACTTTTCATGTGATATTATATCTGTTATAATAGTCACATCACTTTCAAAATATTGTGGTCCAACCTTACATCAATTCAAACCTATGAATTCACCAACTTTATGTTGACCGTTTTAAGCATGTTTTTCAGGTGCTTAGGTTTGGACTTCTTTGATGTGCTATGTGGAGTCTATGTGCAAAATGATATCATCTATCAAGACCTTTCTTATCATACATTCTCGTTGTCTTTTGAAAACTTAAATACGCTTCCGAAACCTTTAATTTCATTTGAAATCTTATAAGGCAATCCATTTTTAAATAAATGCAACGAGTTATGAGTTTTGAAACGTCCATTAGTGGTCATTCTCTTGTGCTTTGTGTGATGTATATTATGACGTCACGCCCCCAGACACGTATTCTGTCCAGGCCCCGTTTGGGGGCGTGACAGATTGGTATCCAGAGCCAAGGTTATAGAGAACCAGGTTGTATATACTAGGTCTGGTCTATAACCAGTATGTGATCCTTTCGTTCTTTTATGTCCTTATACGTGCTTTTGCTATGGCGTATACGTGAGTATCATTTTGCCTTGAGCCTGCTATGATATGGGTTTATCTCTGCCGTGCGTTTATCGTTCCCTGCATTGATGTTGCTTTGCGTTTATTTTTGCCCTTGAGTTCTATTTTGCTATGAGCTTACGTTTGTCTTGCGTTTATCTTTTCTCCGCGGTTACGTTTTCCTTACGTATACTTCCCACTTTTTTATAGAAGTTGTCTATATAAATACTAAATTATTTTCCAAGACATTATGAGTGACACAATGGTCTCTAAATTCTTTTCTAAGACATTGTGAGTGACACAATGATCTCTAAACTTCTCTAAGACATTGTGAGTGAAGCAATGATCTTTAAGAATTTCCCAAGACATCGTGAGTGACACGGTGGTCTTTAAAAGATGTTCATGTCTTTATATAATATTGTCTCTTATGATTTTGAAAATTGTCGCAGTCTGCCGACCCTACGTTATCTTACTATCCGAACCCGAATCCGAGTTTGAACACTCGCCCATACTGTCGAAACACCTATGTCATCTCGTAACGTCTCAATCCTTCTTACTCCTCGTAACGCTTAGAAACATGTCGATTAATTCGAACACGACTTTAACACGTCACTTTGTAACGTTCCATTTTGAAAACATGACTTTTGAAATTTGACTTAGTTTATTTTCTTTACTCCATTCGATTATGAAGAAAATACCGACAACAAGACAAGGAATGAGTTCCACGAGGATCGAGTGTATTATAACCCAACGAATTACTAATGCTATTAAAGCTATTGCTGTCTATAAGGCAAGAATCCACATGGCTCATGACTAAATGGATTAGGTCGTACGTTAGGAAACCGAGGTGGTAAGGAATGCCAACAACAAAATTAACGACAAAAGGCCATGAGAGCTTACATTGCTAGACCAAAATTAGATATATAGGAAAATTACCCTCCTGCAACAAGTGTAAGTTGCGCCATACTGGGCCATGCATTGTGAAGTGCAATAACTACAAGAGAGTTGGCCATACGAGTAGAGATTTTAAGACGCCCGTTTCGATAACAACTTAGAGACCGTAGTGGCAAATTAGAAACCTGAGGTACCTATTACGAGTATGGAAAATTGGGACATTACAAGAGTGATTGTGTAACACCCCCATTTTTGACATATAGCAGCGGAAGCTAATCCGGGGTATTACTTCATGGATCAACATACATAATCATAGAAAATGACTCATAAAGAGACGTTTTGGAAAATTTTGTTATCATTTATTTATTCATCAGAGTTTTTACAAAAAGATGTCCCAAAATCTAGAAACATAAAGTTTGAAAGATAACAATTTAGCCATCTTCAAGTCCGTGCCACTCCGTGCCATAAGTTGCTCAATTACCTAAGATAAACATGCTAAAAATGTCAACACAATGGTTGAGTAAAATTTATAGGTTTATGATAAATAGTTGAATACAAGTCATCATAGACAGTGGGTTACATTGTTATACACCCATAGAAAGTAATAATTGCAATGTGTATAATTATCATAGAAAACAGTATTATTGCCCTAAGCTCATGACATTAATACGTTAACATGGAAATCACCGTAGTGACATTGGTTGAGGAACAAATGTCCCTGTAGAAAAGTAACTTGCCAAAGTTACTCGTTATAATCAAATATAGTGCTATTGGTACCAAAAGTATAGGCACACCAACGGGAGTCGTCACACCCCGATAGATCTATCCACAATATTTGCGTTTACTCGCAAGTAATTAATGGTTCATGATTAAGAAATATTGGCAGTAAAGGTGACTTAGGCAATAATAAATTTTAACTAGCCTTAATTTTGCTGTCATAAGTAGCCCTTATAGCATAATTGGATTTAAGCTTGTTGCAATTTGAATTTTCAATTCTAGTTGACAAATTGGAAATCCTTTTATCTAGGTAGATTTAAGGAACATAGTGTAGCTTATTTCCAAAATCTCAGCATCTAAGGTTTAGAAATAAGCCATTTAGCTTATTTTGAAAAAGCTTATTCCAGTTTTAGCTAAAACTTAGCATTTTTAAGTTCAATTTTCTTATAATCTTTGTGAAAACTTTGCTTATTTTTCTATAGAATCCCTTAGTACACATCTTATTCTACACATAGCTTCTTTTGCTTTAAGTTTTCATCAAGTAATAAGCTAGAATAAGCCAAATTCCAAAAAGCTTAGTTAAATCATCACTTTCTGTGACAGAAATCTTTCAGCTTATTTTTCAGCTTATTCTTTTGTCAAAAGTCCAAAGTGCCTTTATTAAAGTTGTTAAGAATAAGCTGTTAAGCAACTTTGTAGTTTTAAGTTTTTGCTAATTCTCAAAATTTAATAAGCCAAAATAAGCTGAAATCGCAGGGTCTGTTTTGTACTTTTCTTAAAGTCTAGGGTTACCCGTTTTCTCTATAGTGTAAAATTGTTCAAGTTACCCCGCCTACCCTTGTCTTTCACTTTACCAAGTTTGCACCCTGTCTTTTCTAGAATAATAATTAAGTTAATATTTTTAGTTTTTAGTTTTATAATTAGGGTTCATATTTTTAATTAAGCAAATTAGGGTTCAATTGAGTCTTAGAAATTGGGGCTTTTTGTTCCATAATTTTTCTGCACCTTTGTAGTTTATAAAAACTATTTTTCTATATTTTTCCAGTTAAATTTGTATTTTCTAGGAATTAAAGTAGATTTTAGTTATTACTTTTTCTTATAAAAATCATAAAAAATAGAAAAATAGTTGAAAAATTAAAATTCTTTTTGCATTAATTTTCATTTTAAATCTAGTATTTTTGAAAAATAAAAGAAAAATTTTAGTGTTAATTTTTAGAAAAAGTTTATTTTTGTTAATTAATTAAATCTTAGAAAATTCATAAAAAATCCAAAAATTAATAAAAAAATATTTTTCTTTTTTATAAAATTTTCTTTTGTCATTTAGTGTCTAGGAAAAATATAAAATTTAGTATAGGCTTAATTTTTCTTAAATTTCAGTCTTAGACCCGTTTTACCGGGTGCGTTTTACCGTTTCTTTTCGTTTTACATTCAAACGACCTCCGTTTTAGTTCTAGTTTTCTTTATTTTTCAAATTAAGTTAATTAGAATTTAATTTTGATTTTTAATTTAATTTAGCATTTATTTTCTTAATTTTTAGTATTTAGGTTTCCCGATACCTGATTCTGTTCCCCGTATTTTAGTATAGATTTAATTTTAGGATTTCCCTATAACTAATTTTGTTTCCCGTAGTTTTTAAGATCCCCATTTCCTATATCTGTTTCCCGTAGATTAAATTAGGTTTTATTTAATTAATTTTAGTTGTAATTATATCAGTGTTTCCATCATATTACCTTTGTGTTAGATTCTTACTTTAGTAATTGCCAAGATGTTAATGGCTACTGACCCTTGGTTATTAGCCATGATTATGAAGATTTAAATGTTTAGTTTGTTTATATCGAATGCTTAATTTATCATTGATTTCTTATTTATGTTTCTCAGTTCATACTTGTTTACATTCTTTTGTATGCGACCTATCATTCAACTAGATCTAGTGATACCAACCAAGTTAGCTAGATACCGGGATGGCTCTACATATAGTGATTTATATATCTAGATCAATAGGACCATAGTTAATGCCCTACCTTTACCTTTAGGATATGTGAACAAGTTAGACTACCAGGTGACCTAGGATCAACAAATAACGTACTGATTCCTTTGGTAAAGACGTGGACAGTTGATTCGTCAATAATATATATATATATATATATATATATATATATATATATATATATATATATATATATAATATATAAGCAAACACTCAACCAATTGCCTTTGACCAAGGCAAGAAGTCAAAATTCACTAAATAAAATATATATGTAACCGGAAGTATGAGTTCCCGGGTCGTTATGTCCCAACGAGGCTTGAATGGAAAATCGAATGACGGATTGATGATTGATGTTTGAATATGACAAGGTTATGATGGGTTTTCTATTTCTACCAATTAAATATACAAAAACGATTAAATAAAACCTAAAAACGAAAGCTATATAACTTAAAACCTAAAACGGGCACGAAAAACGAGGGCTAAAAACCTAAATTTTGCAAATTAAACCCTAAAACAAATTTAAAAGCTAAAATAGATTCTAAATGACAAATAACGAAGTTTAAAAAAAACTAGACTAAAAACGGAGGTCGTTTGACCCAAAAACGAGTCAAGACAAGAACGGGAACGAATCCCGTTCTTTAAAAAGTAAATTTTTGAAAAATTAATCCTACAGAAACTTTTATATTTTTCCTACAAAATATATGAAAAAAGAAAATTTTAGAAAAAAGATTTATATTTTTCTGATTAATATTTTATTTTTTATGATTTTTTAAGTTTAAAAAGAAAATAATTATAAAAAATACTAAGAGATTTTATAAAAATCTGAAAAATTTACAAAAAATAGCTGAAAGTGTGGCGGTCCTAAAAAAAATAAGCTGGCTTGACCAGCTTATCAAATAAGCTGTCAAAATAACACAACAAGCTTTATAAGCTTAAATGGCCAAAACACCCTTAAATACCAAAGCGCCCAAAGGTCTTACAGAAAAGACCCAAGGGCGCAGCAGTAGTGTGTGATGTTTATAAAGGGTTGAGAGTGGTAGAGGTCGGGTATCGAGTCTTGCTGAAATACCCATAGACTTTCCATCCCTTTTTTTGAAAACTTTTTTAACAAAGTTGAAAAGGGCTTATAAATAAGCAATTTTTATAACTACAAGTTTTTACAAAAGCTTATAAATAAGCTAGAAAACAGGCTTAAAGGTGACAGAATGGCTTATTAAGCTAAGTGTACACTTTTTTCAACTAAGATTTAGAATTTTTTAACTAAATAAGCTCAAATAAGCTACAACTATACTAATGGGGCCAAAATTGCTTAAGGCCAACCTAATAAGCACTAATGAACAGCTTAAAATCAAAAACAAGCAAGGAAAAAAATGGAATAAGCCAAAGGGCTTATAACTGTTTTGCAAACAGTTGGGACAGCTTTTGGGGCTTAATTTTAAGCCCCTTAAGCTGTTCTTGAGGCCAAGTGGGGCCCACAGCCTTGGTGATTTGCCAATAAGCTTCAATAAGCCCCTCTTATTTTGGGGTTTGAAACACCAATAAGCACCTCAAAATAAGCACAAATGAGCTTATGAACCTAGCAGTTCTAACTTTAAAGTTAGTCCTGCTAGTTTTAAAACTTAATGCTGCTAGCTCAATATAAGCTCAGAATCCTAAAAAGCTATTTAAACTGACTTAATTCACCTAAAGCAACAAGGAATAAGCAAAAACAATAAGCCACAAGCTCAAATAAGCTAATTGAGCTAGTGAGCTTAAGGCTGTTTTTCAAACAGCCTCAAGCCTACTTTTGGCTTAAAAATAAGCCACCTAGAAGGTGACTTAAGGGTTGGGCTTTTGGGGGCTTATTAAAGAGCTTATAAGCTTTCTAAAAATGTAGAAAGCTTAATGCTTACTACACAAATAAGCTGAGAAAGACGGGCTTAAACTTGGGCTTTTGCACCAGGGCAGTTTTTTCAAAGAAATTTTGTGAAAGAGTGAGCTTTAAAAATATGCACCCTAATAACACAAAACCAAAAAACACCTTTAAAACAGATGAAAAGTGCCTTGAAATGAACTTGTGCACAAAATTCTAGAACCTAAAACACTGATTTAACCTCCAATTTCTGAGAATGAAAATGGGCAAATTTTGACTTTTTAAATCACAAAGACTATGTTGACAGAATTGAATAAAATGTAAGTAAAACCTAAGGACCTAACTAACTATCTTTGACACACACAAATGACATAATTCTAAACCTTACTTCAGGTTTTCAAAGGCTTAAACAAATAAGCTCATGAAACCTTTTTTTAAAATTCAACAGATTTAAGGAACCAATGAGAAAACTTGAAAAATACTTTTAGGGCTTGAAAAATTGGGAAAACAGACTCACAAGAGCTTAATAATGCTAGCCAAAGTTGGCAAAGTGACACCAACCCATGACCATACCATTTTGACCCGTTTTCATCCTTGACCCAAACACCCCTTTAAGCATTCATTTTTCCTTTTAAAACTGATTTAGGAGGTTTTAAACATCTAAACTTGAAAAGAGTGGCCAATAATCTATTTGAAGCAGCTTAAGACAAAATTTATTAACCAATAAGCACTTTAAATAAGCTAAGTCTAAATGAGCAATACCAAGCTATATTTTTTTTGCAATTTTACTCTAAAACTTAAATAAGCATTCTAGGATTACCAAAGCTAGCTTAATAAGCATACATGGGTATAATTAAGCAAAATTAAGCAATATTAAGCCCTAATAAGCTATGCTATAGTAAAAAATAAGCTAAAAATTAAAAATGGAAACTTACAAAGGTCCTGGCTTTTAGAACAGAAGTTAAACACTCATTCAGTGTTTAACCAATCCTAATGCCTCCCATGAGGCTCTAAAACCATGGCCATCCACAATCTACCATGCTCCATTCCAACTTTGCACACTCAGGAATGCTTTTTAAGTGAAAAAGGGCTTAAACCTTTTCATTTTTTTAAAATTTTTAAGAGCTCAGTCAAACACTTAATGAGTCAAAGAGCTAAAAGGAACATTATGGGCTGGTTTACACGTGAATAGAAGCTTATAAATAAAACAAAATTTTAATACTCAAATCCTTCAAATTTCATTAAACCTTAAAATGTTACAAGACTTGAATAAAAATGAAATTAAGCTAAAGTTACTGAAAAATAAGCTAAAAAGAAAAAGAAGATCCTAATGGCTTACAGGAGCCATCTATTTATACTAAAAAGTAAGGTCTTGGGTCTTCTCTTCTTTTCTTCTTCCTGTGTTTCTTTGTAGAGACAAAAGCAAGGTGGCTTATTTTGTGAGTAGAAATCAAACTTCATCTTAGCCATTGAATTTGCCTTGTGCTTTCTTGAATTAATACCCATCGTAAGATTTGCATTAAAAAGTGGGGGATTGCCAACATGGCAAGGTGATATGGGATTAGGGTTTAGTGGGGAGGGGATGAAGTTTTTACCCAATGGGTAATTATGGGAGTTGTAGGTTAAATGTGGGGAAGAAGACCCGTGAGTGGTCAGGGTGCTTTTGGCGGGAAATTTGGTTTGGGGAATAACAGGGTGAGAGTTTGGGTTAATGGCAAAAAGAGTCCCTCATTGTTTATAAGTGGTTTGCAATTTTCGTCCTTGTGATATGGTAAACTTTGAGGACATGGCAGGAATAACCCTCAAGGGTTATTCTTAGTATTGCAAATTTCGTCCTTTTGGCAATACAACTTTGGGAAAATGGCAGAATCAACCCCTTAACTCTTATTGAGCTATTTCAAACTTAGTCCTTTTGCGATACAACTTTAGGGGTTTGGCAATTTCAGCCCCTAAAGTTGTATTTTCCATTTATTTTCATTCAAGCCTTTGAATATAACTTTGGGACTTTGGCAAATTCAGTCCCTCAAGATATATTTTCATTGTTTTGACTTCTTTTTGACTTTGACTTTGTCGGGGTTGACTTTCCTGTTGACTTTTTGACTTTGACTGACTTTGGCTTCGATTGACTTTGTCTTTTCACACTCTTTTCATTCTCGTGCTTGGTTTTGTCGTTTTTAGCTTGTTTTTGTCTTTTTCTTGCGTATCCGTTTCCTGCACAACACAAATGCAAAACATACAAATATAATGTATTTTGGGTACGTTTTTGGTCATTTAAGCTCGTTTTTTATGGATAAAAGTATACGTCTTCGTAATTAAAAGTTCTATCAAATTAATGATGTTTTCAAATTAAATATATCTGATATGAACAGTAACTTTTATAAAATTATTTTTATAAAAGTATTTATTATCATAAACTTGCGTAATTCATAACTCATTCGTTATTGATCATAAAATTATGTGTTTTGGAATCCTAAAAATATGTATTATTTGAGAAAAATAACCATTTGTATATATAAGAAGTGAAACTTAAAAAGTTTTTATAAAATTTCTTTTATAAACGCGTTTATTATCGCGTAACTTGTAAATTACGTATCTCCTTCGTTATAAATTGGTTTTTCGTGTTTTTTACATTTTTGGAATCCTCATGAGATGTAGAATTTTATAAAAATATAAAATGGATGCTTTATATTTGAATTTTAAACAGCCACTTTTGATCAATTTGATAAAATGTGTTTAAAAGTTGTTTTTATAACTTTTTAGTTTAGCCACTTTGTTACAAGTCCTTTACAACCACTTATACCATTTGTTTTACATACTTAAGGTCCTTAGCCATTCATTTGTCCAAATATTGTCCAAGAATCACAAGATCCATATGCCTAAATACTTATTTGTTCATAATCCTCAATAAGTAACTTTTTATACCATTTACTTATAAATACTTTATATAGTTTAACCAACACTCATATAGTGTATATACTTGCTTTATAACATGATCATAACATCAATATATCACATGACAAAGTTTACCAAACCATGATCACAAGTAAAAATCCATTTTACATGTAAAGAAGTTTCTTAGATGGTGATTAACTATACAAACATTATATATGCATAAAATCACAAATGTAAAGAGATTAAGGTTTTTAACTAACCTTAATATGATGTGTGGTGATGAACAATATGATCTAAACCCTTGTTTAGCTATTTAACCCAAGCTTCCAATACAAAAGAAACCTTAAATCCAAGTAAACCCTAATTTCAAACCTTCCTTGCTTTAACACTTGTAAACCCCAAATCAAACCTTCTAAACACCTTAGGAAATCTTAGATATGTTGTAAAATTACTTGTAAATGTGGTAAATAAATTTGGTATGGATTATTTGGGTGTTTTTGGTTTGGCCATGGGTTAAGATGAGGAAAAGGGAGAGAATGGGTTGATTTCACTATGAAAAATGAAGTGTGTGTGTTCTATCTAAGTCTTGCATGTATAAATACTTCTGTGACTAGTCAAAAGTGCCATAGGAAAGTCTTAGGACATGAAGAGGATTTCTAGGGAAGTCTTGGTAAAAAATGCTTAGTCATGGTCTTAGGTTTAATGGCTTGAAGTTATACAAAGATCAAGTTGGTGTTTCTGAGCTCAATGTCCCCTAGGACATATATCTTGTTCGAATTTTGAGGGAGGGAGGGAGTACATGAAGTGTTTTTGATATCTTGCATAATATATAGCATAATTTACAAGTTATAAGTTGGTTACTTTTAATATAAAGGTAAAACTTGTAATGTATAAGTCTTGGTTTATTTTCTTTGCATAAAATTCAGCTAAGTTAATAAATATGAGTGCATTTTTATAAACCTTTGGGTATTGGGTTTAATAATGGGTATTTGTTGAAGCGTAGAAAAGTTTTGGTGGTTTCGTGTATGCCTAAACGTATTTTATCGCGAAACGTAAACACTTTACGTAACCAATAAAAATAAAATGTGCAAATTTAATAACCATCCTCTAAATAATTATCTAACACTTGCTTGATGTAAACATTTAATTGTTTGATGCTCGTTTACATTGAATGATAATTTTTAGCTTACGCAATTTAACTTAACGATTTCAATTTAAAAGCAAACGCGTACAATACTAAAAATAAATAGTGAATTTATTGACGACGTATAATGACCCTAAAACACGGGGTGTTATAATTGGTACCACCACACGAGATCTTCCAAGTTTGCTTCAGCTTATCGACTCTCACATTCAACTTGAATATGATAGAAGCTATCTTTAGCCTAACCGTTCCCACAATAATCTTCGAGACATCCTCAGGCCGTTTATCCATTTTCCTATGAATGCTGTTGTTTCTTTCCTGCAATATAAAATAAGATGTCGCTGCAAGTAAAAGACGACCCACAATACTCGTCATGTTATTACTTTTAGACATAGGAAGTAACCAAGCCATAACATCATCCCATAAGGGGAATATACTTGATAAATCGGCCTCTTTTAGGACCGTACACCAAACCTTCGTCGAGAAAGAATATTTGAAAAACAAATGCTCATGGGAATCGGATTGCCCTTTACATAAAGGGCATCAAAGCAGGTTTAAGTCAAGATACAAAATAGTCACAAAATAGTCACAAAATACACATAATGTTCGAATTTGAAATTTTTTGAAATTTGAAAGTCCATTACAAAATACTTTCAAATTTGAAATGATTATTTTACATGGCAAAATAGTCACAAAATACACATAATGTTCGAAATTTGAAAGTCCATTACATACAATAAGAAAAAAAAGTTCAGTACGCATAATAATAAAAAATGACAAGTGTGATACATTTTCAAACAATTAACCCTTTTAAAAATATATAAATTATAAAAATCTTTTATATAATAAAATAATTTCATTATTTCAAAGTTTTCTATGAGATTTGATCTTATAGAAAAAAATTGGACCAATCAGGTCGCTTGATTTTGTCACGTGGGCAAAATCGAGCGATCTAATTAGTTAATAAAAATTCAAAATTGGCTTTCAATTGGTCAAAATTAAAAAAATTCGTCTACAATGAAAAAACAACCAAAAAACATGTGTCAAAAATATGATTAAAAAACTTTAAAAAAGATGAGGTAATTAATAAAATTTAGTGGTTTAATTTTAAATAACTATATGGACTTAAGTGTAAACTGGTATGTGCTTAATTACACATACCTTTTACCTTTAAAAACGAGCTAAAATAACCAAAAACGGACTCAAAATGCCAAATATATGCTTGTTTTGCTAATTGTGTTGTGCAGGAACGGATATCTCACAAAAAGACGAAAAACCAAGCAAAAAGCGACAAAACCGGACACGGGATGGAAAAGTGTGTGAAGACGAAGCCCAATCAAAGTCAAGTCAACTCCGAGAAGAAAAATCAAAGAAAAATATAACTTGAGGGGTCAAAAATGCCAAACCCCTAAGTTATATTATTAAGGAAACAAAGACAGGGGCTGATTATGCCAATTTGGGAAACTTCATTTATAAAAGAAAGAAAGGGGAAAAAGAGAATGAAAAGAAGAAAGATGTGGAGGGGCTTTTCTTGTACACAAACCAAACATACCCTTAATCATCTTCAACCTCCCTCTGTCACAACCCAACTTGTATAATCATTTTCCCAATCTTCCCGCCAATACCAAATCCAGCTAGCAACCTGTTTTGCTCCCATACTTTTTCCCTGCAACACTCCATCAACCACTTGACAAAACCTTCCCACTTACCCCACATGGCCACAATGCCAAGTTGGCAATCCAAGGGCATTTTCGATCCAAGGGATGAGAGAGAATACAAGGAAATTAAGGGCCAAGATATATTGTGAGTTTATACTCACAAAGCTAGCACAAGGAAGCTTTATACTCAGCAAACAAACACAGTCAAGCTCAACAAAGAAAAGTCAATGAAAGTCAAACAGAAGACTTCAGCTTGTTTTTACCTTTTTCTTTGTATAAATAGAGCTAGTGAGCCATGTAAGAAAGAGTGTAATTTTTAGTTTTTAAAAACTTTTTCCTTTCTGCAATTTGTAAAAGTTCCAAGTTTAATGAAATTTCAGTTTGTTTTGCAATTCGTGTTCCAAGTTTACATTACCTTAAGTTTGTTTTAAAGCTACTCATAAGCTCTGAAGAGTCTCTAAGCTCTTTATTTGAGCTAAATAAGTGTTAACTAAGTTTAAATTCTGCAAACCAGTTTAATAACCTGAATTACCTTTGCATTTGAATTGTGGAAAGCATTTTGGAAGTTGGTTGTAATGGAAAACCAAATGGACTCATACCCTAGCTTATTAATAAGCTAGGGAGCTTATAGCTGCCCTTTTGGGTTCCTCTTGTTTAGCTAGAGGTTCATTGTAAGTCTCTTATTTAATTCTTGCACTTTTCTTTAAGGTTACTGTAGCATTGCTTATTATTGTTTATTTCTGTCTTATCTTGCTTAATAGTGTTAATATATGCTTAATTTTCCTTGGTTTAAGCTTTTGTATCATTTATTTATACTTGTTCTTTTAATATGTCATTTTTAGCTAAAATTGCCTTTTGCTTATTCAGCTTATCTAAGTGCTTAATTTCTGTTGAAAATGGTTCATTAGTGCTTAATATGTTCATATAATCATTTGTCTTTAAAAGCTTTGGCCTAAATCTCTTAAAATTAGTTTTAAAAATGGATTTCATAATCTTAAAGGGGTGTTTGGGTCAAGGCTGAAAATGGGTCATTTTGGCTCTTGAATGGGTTGTGGTCATTTGATAAATTTCATTTAGCTATATTTAGGTCTTATAAGCTGTTTAATCAAGTTTTTATTTGTTGAATTTCAATTTCCAAGTTTATATTAGCTTATTTGTGAACCTGTTGAATTTTGCTTAAGTAGAAGTGCTTATTTTTGAGTTTTAGCTTAAAGTAGATATTAAGCTTTGTTTGCATATTAATTTTAAGTGTTTATATGCATTGGGTAAGTGTTGTTGTAATATGCAAATGTGTTTTAAAGTTTAAGTTAGATTCTGCATGAGAGTTAAAAAAAGGGATAATTAGCTTTTTCATAAGCTCATTCTGGCTTATTTAGTGTTTCAAAATATCTTTTGAGTCTTAATTATTGTTCATTGAGCTTAAATATCAATCTGTTTTTAGCTTATATCATCATAAGAATCCAATTGCTTGCTCATTTTTAAGCTCAAAAGTGCTTATTTTCAGTAAAATCAAAAAAATAGTAGTTTAGTCATTTGTGCTTATTGTGCTTATTCAAATGGCTTATTTAAAAAAGTGAATAGGTGGGCTTAATAAGGACTCATTAGTGAGCTTATTTCCAAAAGCACACTTTTCAGTTTGGCTTATTTAGGATTTTAGCTTATTTTCATTTTGGCTTATTTTAGAAAAAGTTAGAGTTTACTATATTTTGATGCAAATTGAGTTGAGTTAAGTTGTTTTTGGTTGAAAAGGCTTTTTGGAATCAGATTAAGCAACATATAAGCTTTCCAAAACATCTTTCCTTTTTCATTTTGGTTTAATTTTGAGCTTTTTACAGCTTATTTACTAAAAGTAAGTCCAAACCTTAACTTTCTGCAATCAGCAGCTCTTTTGGCTTTTTGGGGCTTATTGAGTGCTTATTTTTATAAGGTGCCTTTATTAAAGTTGCTTAAAAACATGTCCCGGACAACTTTCGTGTTTTGAGTTTTGGCTAAAAACGATTTTTTAAAATCAGCCGTTTTAGAGCCTCGTTTCTGCTGGTAGAGCCTCGTTTCTGCTGGTAGTATTGTCGTTTCTGCTGGTAGTGCATCGTTTCTGCTGATAGTGCATCGTTTCTGCTGATAGGGTTAAAATTTTGCATAATTTAGGTTTTTCCCCTCATTTGTCCATGCCCGTTTTAGGTTTTGTTCTATTAGATTGTAATTTAGGGTTTCCTTATACCTAGTTTTGCTTCCCGTAGTTGTTAGGACTTATAATCAATCAAAATCATTCTCACTTAATCTCAATCAAACCAAGATCAACTTTCAATTGCAGCCTCGTTGGGACATACGACCCGGGAATCATACTTCCGGAATCTTTTTATCATTGATTCTCTTATATATTTTATTTCTAGGTAGGTCTTGACTTTTTACCTTGGTCAAGGGTGAAGAGTTTGGATTTGCCTAGTATTTTATATATTCTATATTGCGAGAACCATGGATCCAATGACATAAGAATCCTTTAAAGAAAGTATAAAATATCTATACCGATAGGAAACTCAAACAAAAGAGTCAACAAAGCGTATCAATACAAAAGGAACACATATCGAATAATGATACATATCAATTGATAAATACGAAAGATAGAATTCTTATACCAATAATCGACTTAACTCGACAGAACCAACTAAATACTGTTTTTATAAAAATTCATTTTGAAACAATAAAGACAGTTTTTTTTTAAATCATCTTAAAATATAAAAAAATCATCTTAAATATAATCTTTTTTTAAATTCGTTTTAAAACATGGTTTTCATAAAAAAATCAAGAGATATTTATAAAAAAAATGTATCGCATTTTACCAATATAAATCATTTTAAACATACTTTTCATAAAATAAAATTTATCAAAAACAACTTATAAAAATGTAAAGATTACCTTAAACATGGTTTTGACACTTCAACCAATATCACATTGTTTTCATAAAAATCATTGTAAACGCAGTTTTCATAATGAGACAGTCATATAAAAGCGCTTATCACAACGTATTCATAAAATCATTTCAAGAATAGTTTTCCCCAAACACCATCAAGATATACTTCAAAAGGATTTCCATAACTTGACATCAATATAAAATATATTACTCAACCCAAGGGCATCGTAATACCAAAAGGGATTGTAAAATACCGTAAAGACTCTAACACAATCTTATTGTTTGAAAGCGAAAGGGAGTATAAAGAACCATATAGTCAGAATAACAGTGAAACGAACATGCACAAGAGAAATCTATACGAAGACATTACGAACCAAAAGAAGAACGTAAAGACTAATCCGTACTTACGATCAAGAGAAAAACCATAGAAAAGCGTCGGTACTAACATGCCGCAACATGTTACGAAAACCAAAGGATATAATAAGAACGGAGTCATGATCCGCACTAATATGTTAGGAACAATTAATGCTTAAAAGAAAATTTTGATACTCATACGAGTAGTTAGTACCACGAAAGAACTAATGAAACGTACCAATATCCAAAGAAGCAGATCCGAACAACCAATATTCATCAAGACGCCGAATAGAAAAGTTAGATCATCCATAACGTCATGGTACAAACAAGGGATGCTAAAATGAGGGTTATATATATCCGAACGAATAATCGAGCAGACGAACAAACTCCATAATCGTAATAATAGCAATAACGGGTATCCGGGGTATCCGCAAGCGGTAGATAGAAGGGGAAACTTACTAACTTCATAACTATTCATAACACAACCGCACATAATATAACATCTTACACTACCAACTAACAAGCAAACACCGATCAATGCAATCATGGTCACAAGTCTACGTGTGTGATGCCTTTATAATTATGTTGGCCACCATAATTATAATTGCATCCTTTCACACGTATACTTACTTCCAAGACTACACCTCTCAATGATAACACACATATAAGCACATATACCACATTGCACATCTTAAACCACTCCAATATAACACAGAAAAGGATGCTCCATCAAAGAAATACTTACTTATATAAAAATAAAATCGAAACGACATAAAGGAACGAAAGTCTCGCAGCGCCTCCAAAATACAAAATATCCAAAAGAAATAATCAATAGCATCGTGACGAGGTAAAAGACGGAATAAACTTATGCTGGGCCTCGCTTGGGTTTGACTTTTTGGGTTTGACTTTGCCTTCGCAAGAGTCACCTGACTCTGCGGGTCTAGGCCTGCTACGAGCATCCGACAAGAGATCTGAGTCGGCCTCCTTATCCGACTCTTCTAAATAACCTTCCTCATTCGGTTCCTCGAGAGGCTCCTCCTCAATTGGCTCCTCTTTTGAATCATAAGTTATCGAGTAGCCCGTAGGTCGAAATAAAACTCAAAGAAAGCAAGAATACAAAAACGCCTAAATAGCTAAACACATAGATTCTATTACGGTTAGAGAGAGACATGACTAAAATAATAAGGAAGGGTATATACTATTAGATCCCAATAATGAAAAAGTATATATATATATATATATATATATTATATAGTAGTAGACAAATTAAGAAAAATTAAAGCTTTTGAATAGCGAGAAAGATACGTACATAAACACTTAAGCCCTAAAATGCAACTATATAAAGGACTCCTAGGTTATAGTCAAGGCTCGACCACCTACTTCTCTATAACCTGGCTCTGATACCAATCTGTCATACCCCGCTAAGGCGGAAACACGAGGCGTAACATCACGGATATCATCACAACACAATGGTGTCAACAATAGAGAATCACTACATGCATAACTAAATATAAAAGATACGATGTGTCATG
>BQNB010026462.1:28311-55921 GCA_026074375.1 Tanacetum coccineum | reverse complement strand
GACTTGAAGTTTCATAAACTTTAAAGAATTCGAAATGACTGTATTCACCCCCCTCTATAGTTATACAATTGGTATAAGAGCATTTTACTTAAGTTTTCAAGCTTTAAATCCTTCCCGAGAGGTCGTTATAAGTTGAAAACTTCTTTTTCAAAAATTCGAAATCCTAACTCCGGTTTTTGAAAAAGCTGAGTAAAGATCCATGTCTCAAGAGAACTATGTCGAAGGGTGCTCTATGCAAAGACCACTTTTTCTAGAGGCCGATGGGTTTTGCTTTTGGAAAACCCGCTTTGAGACTTACATTAAGTCCAAAGATATTGACTTGTGGCATGTCATCCAAGATGGTGACTTTGTTTTTAAAATAGAGGGTCTGGAAACAAAGATGATGAAGGACATAATGAAGAAGCAACTTGGAAAACATAATAAAGAAGAGATGACTGATGTTTCATTGTGCGTAGGTATTATTTATTATCAAGTTTTACATTTATATTTTGCCAACTTTACCTAAAAACAACACTAACGGGCAGTGTACCCGATCAGTTGTAGCTTCGTTGGTAAGTAAGGTGTCGATCACTAAGAGCAAGAGAGTTAATTCTGAAGTGTATCAATATTTTAGTTGTCTATGTTAGTTCTAATCTATCTAATCTATGTTAAACCTATGCTAAACCTAATTCTAACATATAAGGGGGTTTTCAGTCTGAGAGACTAACACGGGTTTTGGTGGTAACTTAAATATACTTAAGTCACAATAACACACGCAAGCAAATGATCAGAATATAAAAGAGCGGTCAAGCCTATTATAAGGAAACTGTATTAACCATGATTAATCCAATTAAAACGCAGGTTTGTTTATTTGTGCAATGATTGACTTATCCCGAGGGGTATATCATTCCTAGATTTAGGCGGTACTTCTTCCTAAAACCTAGGCACGCTAATTCTATCATAATTAAATGCATCCGCATAAAGCAATCTTTTGTTGATTATAATCTTTCTTAAGAATACAATAATGGCGATCTTATCGAATCCTAGCTCAACGAGACTTTACTAACTTACTACTTAATGTCATCTTATATACTAGTAGTCCATTGTCCAAGTCCTTACTAAGGAAATCAGAACGTCATTTGTTGATCCTAGGTCACCTGCTAGTCTAACTTGTTCACTAAACCAATGGCAAGGATAGGTCATTATTTGTGATCCCATGATTCTAGATATATAAGATGCTATATGGAGAGCTATCACGGTTAATCTAGTCTACTTGGTCGGGACAACTAGATCCAGTTGATTGATAGGTCGCATACAAAAGCACGTAAACGATTATAAATTGAGAAACATAATCAACAATCAACGATAAATTAAGCCATCGAAATAAACAAACCAAACATTAAATCTTCATAAACATGGCTAATACCTAAAGGTATTAGCCCATAACCATTATATCGAATACAAACATAATAAACGAATCAACCAAGGTAACCTAACCGAGTTAAATGAATGATAGAAAAAATTGAATGATTATAAAAGGATAGATGATTAAAAGGTGTTTCCTATGGAATTAAGCACGATGCTAGACCTTTTTGCTCTTCTTGCCTTTTGAAAATTGACTTTTGTGGTTAGGGTTTCGAAAATATGTTTATGCACACCCTAAACTCGTGTTTAAGGATTTATATTTATAGTGTCTGGAAATTCATCGATACGCCATATTAGTTGAGGTCAATACGGCGTATTGGGGGTTTCTTGGAGTAGGGATCATGTTCAATATCTTCCAGAATCTTTCAATACTCGATCTTGGATACGGCGTATAGAATCTTCTAGATACGGCGTATTGCTCTTCAATTCTTCGTGGTTTCTTATGAAGTGTAGGCACAGATACGCCGTATCTTCCTTGATGGATACGGCGTATAGGTAGTCAGAACAGTATCTTAATATTTCTTCGTTTAAGCTTAAAAATACGTGCCTTTTAGCATCACTTCACCAATTACTCTATAATTACTGCAAATAATAACTTTAAGCAATTAAGTACCAATTAGTGCAATATTTATATAAAAATGGGTAAGAAACATAGGATAAATGATGCTATAAAAGTGACGTTATTTGATGTCATCAAATATCCCACCCACTTGAATCCTACTTGTCCTCAAGTAGACTTTAGGAAATTTATGAAAATGTATCCTAACCGTAGTCAAGGATTTTTTCTTTAAGCAATTATTCGTTCAATTACTAGTACACAACCAAACACCTCACGAAGTAGGAAGATGAAATCACTCAAATCACTCAACTAATCTATGTGGTAACATGTAACTAATTCTCTCAATTGCTTGGTCGTGACGAGTATTCTATCATAAGCTTGGCAAGGATACATATCTCCACCACTAAATCTAAGGAGTGACAAGTATACAAAGGTAAATTAGGTTTAAGAGGTTCAAGGGTTTGATCACTCTTTTTAATCTATCGATGCCAATATTCCAGAAAAGGCGACAAAACCACATATACACATCCATAATGATGGAATAGACATACATGGTTGCATTCATTCCTTAACTCGAATAAGCTAATGAATATGACTAGTAGTTTTCACCAAAAGTCGTAAACCAGCAAGGGCGACAAACCACATATACACATCCGTAATGACGGTAGGGGTGTGAATGGTTCGGTTTGGGTTGGTTTTTGCCTAAAATCGAAACTGAACCGAAATATTCGGTTTTTATAAAACCAAAAACCGAAACCGCTTGATTTTTGGCGGTTCGGTTTTTTTCAGTTTAGTTTTTTGGTTTTTTCGGTTTCAAACCGTTTATATTTGGTTGTGGATAATTTATATTAATAAACTTGTATTACATAGAAAATTGTTTTTTTTCAATATGAGCCTAATAATGTTTACTCAAATTTCAACAATTATACACATATAAATGAGGCACACACGCATACAAGTGAAAATACACATAGTATGATCATTGTCATACATGTAACGATATATTGTCAAGTAAACACACGTACATGACAAACACATATATAAACATTAATATATATATATATATATATATATATATATATTATAACTATAATTATAATTCCACAATAAACTAAATACGAATTTAAAAATTAGATTTATTATTTATATTATATTAATTATATATTATTATAAAACTGGTTCGGTTCGGTTTTTACGGTTCGGTTTTTGGACGAAAACTGAAACCGAACCAAAAATTTTCGATTTTTGAAAAACTAAAAACCAAACCATCAGTTTTTAGTTTCAGTTTGGTTTTTTCGGTTTTCTGTTTGGTTTCGGTTTTTTTGGTTTTTTCTGCTCACCCCTAAACGACGGAATAGACATACATGATTGCATTTATTCCCCCACTTGAGTAAAACCAAGGGTTAGGACAAAGAGTGATATAGGGTAGGGATCTTCTAATCCTTCATCAATAGTAATAAACCAACAAGGCAGACAAAATCACACATACATAGCCGTAACGACAGAATAGATGCATGCAATTGCTCGCATCCTCATTCGAGTAAGACCCAAGGTTACGGATTAGGAAAGGAAAAATAATTGTTGCTAAATAAAAAGAACAAAACAAATAGATTAAGTCCAAACAAATTAGGTACAGTGTTGCTAGTAACTTTCCCGACCGTCCCTTGAAGAAGACACAATATCAAAGATAAATGCCTTGATCAATAGATTAACAAAAACACTCTTAGTTGGCGTTCCCATAACGGTCAACTCTAAATCATCCATAATATACATACTTTACAATATTAGTGGTGATATCGACCACTTTTATACAAGAAATACATGGTTGGTTTATTTCGACCAACATACAACAATACTCTACAGAATCACTATTTTTGTATGTTTTACTTTTTTGATTTTTTTTTCACTTTATAAACTATGAATTTCGGTGTAATTTCACCATCTTCATGATCACAATGAATCTGGATAATTTATCTATTCTCCTCCATACTTCGGATGTAAAAAATAATTTGTAAAAGTAGTAAAACATAATAAAAAATTTAGACTAAAAATATACACTACTTTCACATTCTCATTGCATTGTGCAATTTTTCCGACCTAACCGTAGATAGAAAGTTTTGCATTGCGACACAGGATATACAATACTTTACACAAAAGAAACTAGCAACCGATTAAGAACTTAATCTAATAGGGTAGGTTAAGGTGTAAAGGTGTAACAAAACAAATTTGGTGTAAGAAAAGAATGGAATGGCTCAACAGGTTTTTCTAGGAGTATCATACTCAAAAAATGATAGTAAACAAAAGGGTTTATACGGAGGTTAACTAACTCGTGTAGTTAGTTAATATCACAACATGTATAGGCTTTTTGGGTGTAATCCTAAAACTTTTCCAGTTTTGAAAATGTCACTCCATCTATAAATAGTACTTATTATTGTGGTCTCGAATCGATATACCAAGCCAAGTTCTAAAGTTTACAACATCACCAGCACACTCATATTTTCGTGGAATATGGGTAAACATTTGGAAATGGATAAGGCTAAATTCTCACAATATCTTACAAGGGTTATATGTGCGGGTTATGTAACTAATAATTTCATAAAAGTATGCTTGAATTTTTTTCAAATTTAGGCATAATTTAAGCATTTTATTATGAAAATATGGACAAGTAAGCGTTCTAATTCTCCTCCTCTCACTTGAAGTATACAACGACCTCGTTGTATAAATATAACATTAAGGACATAAAATTAAAAGAATTAGAACGAGAGAATCCTCTGGGATTTGCTTGGTATGATCCTCCATGTTACGTTTATGAGCAAGATTGTATGTTGTGAATGCGGGTCTGAATGCCAGCATGACTACAACACACTGAATTCTAGAATATAAATACTCCACCAAAGTCGTCATTTTCATTCAGTAAGGTCCTGTATAAGATATATGAAAAACCAATGCAATTCTATCTCTAGTATTCGACGGTTAAAAAATAAAAACAAAAATGAAAAACTATACAGGAAGTTGATACGTCGTATCCCAAAACCAGGATACGCCGTATTGAGACATGTAAAAAGTATCTGAGGTACGAGTCAGATTCCTAAATACGCTGTATCATATTCATGAATACGCCGTATAGATAATCTGACAATAATGTTTTAAATGCAGAAAAATAAAGACGCTGTATCCATTGACATTGGATGCGCCGTATCGAATGTCTGGGTAGACAGACTCGATAAAAATAAGAAAATACGATTCGGGTTGTCTCCCGGCCAGCACTTTTGATTACAGTGAAGTCTTTAAGTTAGACTTGTCTTTAGCTCATCATTTGGTGTGTTTTACCAGCCACCCTTGATCCTTTTTTGCAAAACATTTCATGGTAGACGCTTGACACAATTCCATTGGTTCTTTTCCAATTATTGTACTCGCATGTGTTGATGGCAATGTATTCTTCATTAGTACCAATCGAGTACCATATTACATCTAATTTTTCAGATATGCACACCTCTTCATTGAGTAGTTCTTTCACTTCATCATTATTAAGTGAGATATTGTTCAATTCATAGATGATATGCCCATAAACCTTCAGCTTATGTTTATCAAAACATTCTTTCCCCTTTTTAAACGTACAAATGTTGTTCCCTTCTTGAGCATCAAAATAAGGCTGGAAAAACAGGCCAGAATGGTTGTTCAGGCGATCTGTGTTGTCAGATTCATCCCTCTAGTCGTCACTTGATACAATGTCATCCATCAATACTTCATCATCGCCACCTTTTATTTGAAATTCCCATAGTGCATTCTTGCTTTTTCCATCCATTCTCCTATGGTTTCTGAATTTTGAATTTAACCAATTTATGAAGTCAAGGTAATCAGGACCGTCATCCACATCATCGCTAATCAACGTGTTTTTACAAGTATGGGATAGGGGGTAGTATTTGTGAAAGAATTTTTCCATTAATCCTCCCCAAGTAGTTATTTTGCCATCTATCTTATCTGTCCACCACTTTCGTGCAGCTCCAGTAAGTGAGAGTGGGAAGACGTGTATTCGAAGTTGATTGGGATCGACATTAGGA
Organism: Tanacetum coccineum; assembly: GCA_026074375.1. Classification (NCBI taxonomy): domain Eukaryota; kingdom Viridiplantae; phylum Streptophyta; class Magnoliopsida; order Asterales; family Asteraceae; genus Tanacetum; species Tanacetum coccineum. Next base: position 49,897 of record BQNB010026462.1, on the reverse strand, counting down.
ATTTTAATTAACTCCAGTATTTCAAGGACTTTTGTAGTGTGGTCGACTACGTCATCGCCATTCGTTCTATTAAAAGCATTATCACGTAGTATTTTCAAAATTTCGTCACCTAGTTCGAATTTGGTATTTTCGTTGAACCTTGGTGTAGTAGTATTTGAGCCATAATCCTCCTAAACTTCCTCCATGTATACTCGCAAAGTCAGTTTCGTCATAGTTTTAGTTACAACTTTGCGATCGAATCTTTGGAGTTAGCATAACCTGGAACCTAGGTTAAAATATCAGTAGGATTTTCTCGGAAGGAAGTAAATATAAAAAACGAAGCACGAAACCAGAATACGAAAAAAATTTAGTTTGTTGCTGTATCAGATAGTCGATACGCCGTATTTAATTGACTGAATACGCCATATATACTGTTTGAATTGAATACGCTATATTGGCAACGAAATGTTGATACGCCGTATTCAACTGGTGAATACGCCGTATCGATTATTCGAACAGAACAGTGTACAGAAAACAAAAACAAAATAGAAAAGTAAAAGAAACACACAAACAAAATTAAAAAACTTTTAGGTGAAATGGATAATCCGATACTAAGACTAAAAAATAAATATTTTACACTAATTAAACTATGTTAAAAAAAGTTAGAACTAAAATACTAATAAAAACAAGAATTAAACACATTCACTCCTCAACAACGGCGCCAAAAACTTGATGTGTCGTTGTGCGTAGGTATTATTTATTATCAAGTTTTACATTTATATTTTGCGGACTTTACTTAAAAACAACACTAACGGGCAGTGTACCCGATTAGTTGTAGGTTCGTTGGTAAGTAGGGTGTCGATCACTAAGAGCAAGAAAATTAATTCCTAAGTTTATCAATATTTTAGTTGTCTATGTTAGTTCTAATCTATCTAATCTATGTTAAACCTATGCTAAACCTAATTCTAACGAACAAGGGGGTTTTCAGTCTGAGAGACTAGCATGGGTTTTGGTGGTAACTTAAATCTACTTAAGTCACGATAACACACACAAGTAGATGATCTTTATATAGAGACCAATCAAGCATATTATAAGGAAACTGTATTAATCATGATTAATCCAATTAAAACGCAAGTTTGTTTATTATTGCAATGATTGACTTATCTCGAGGGGTATATCATTACTAGATTTAGGCGGTACTTCTTCCTAAAACCTAGACACGCTAATTCTGTTACAATTAAACGCATCCACATAAAGCAATCTTTTGTTGATTATAATCTTAGGAAAACAATAATGGTAATCTTATCGAATCCTAGCTCAACGAGACATTACCAACTTACTGCTTAACGACATCTTATATACTAGTAGTCCACTGTCCAAGTCCTTACCAATGGAATCAACGCATCATTTGTTGATTCCAAGTCACCTGCTAGTCCAACTTATTCACTAAACCAATGGCAAGGATAGGTCATTATTTGTGATCCTATGATTCTAGATATATAAGATGCTATATAGAGAGCTATCCCAGTTAATCTAGTCTACTTGGTCGGCACAACTAGATCTGGTTGATTGATAGGTCGCATACAAAAGCACGTAAACGAGTATAAATTGATAAACATAATCAATAACTAACGATAAATTAAGCAATCGAAATAAACAAACCAAACAATAAATCTTCATAAACGTTAATAACTAAAGGTATTAGCCAATAACCATTGTATCGAATACAAACATAATAAACGAATCAACCAAGGTAATCTAACCAAGTTAAATGAACGATACCAAAAATTGAATGATTATTAGAGTATAGATGATTACAAGGTGTTTCCTATGGAATTAAGCACGATGCGAGACCTTTTTTGCTCTTCTTGCCTTCTGAGAATCGACTTTTGTGGTTAGGGTTTTGAAAGTATGTTTAAGCACACCCTAAACTCGTGTTTAGGAATTTGTATTTATAGTGTCTGGAAATTCATCGATACGTCGTATTGGTTGAGGTCAATACGGCGTATTGGAGGTTTCTTGGAGTAGGGACCATGTTTAGTATCTTGGCGTTTAGAATCTTTTGGATAAGGCGTATTGCTCTTCAATTCTTCATGGTTTCTTGTGAAGTGCAAGCACAACTACGCCGTATCTTCCTTGATGGATACGGCGCATAGGTAGTCAGAACAGCATCTTGAGATTTCTTCATTTAAGCTCCAAAATGCGTGCCTTTTAGCATAACTTCACCAATTACTCCATAATTAAGTACCAATTCGTGCAATAATTATATAAAAATGGGTAAGAAAAATGGGATAAATTATGCTATAAAAGTGACGTTATTTGATGTCATCATTGACTCTTTACAACGCCCTACCTCGTAAAGAGTATGAACGAGTCTTTAAGTGTAAAACCATTAAGGAGGTTTGGCATACACTGATTATCACTCATCAACCCAATTCACAAGTAAAGGATTGCAAGATCAATCTTCTCACTTAACAATACGAGAATTTCTCAATCTCTAGTGAAGAAACTATTCATAGTGGCTTCACACGATTCAATGTTATTGTCACTAGTCTTAAATCTTTAGATCAAGACTACTCTAGCAAAAATCATGTGAGAAAGTTTCTTCGTGCTCTTCCAATAAAATGGAGAACTAAGGTGACGACCATTGAAGAATCCAAGGATTTGGCTACACTTCCTCTTGATAAGCTAATTGGCAACCTTAAAGTTTATGAGATGTTCTTAGAAAATGATGGCATAGCTTCTTAGACTACCAAAGAAAAGGTTAAGTCATTGGATCTCAAAGCTAAAATCACTAGGGAGCAAACTAGTAATAATAGTGATAGTCAAGGAGTAAGTGATGAAGAAGAATAAGACAAAGCCGAAGAGTTTAATTTAATGGGGAGAAACTTCTAAAAGTTATTTTGCAAGGTTAATCAATTCAGGCATGGAAATTGATTCGGTGATGGGGGTAATAGATTCGGAAAAGACCGCGGAAATAATTTTGGGAATAAAGGCACTGGGAGCTCAAGACAAAAAGTGAACGCTATAATTGCATGGAAGAAGGTCATTTTATTGGTAAGTGTCCGAAACCCAAGGAGAACAAGGATTTTGTTAGAGGAGCTTAGAGTGATAGCGAAGATGGCAATGAACCGTAAAATGACGCAACTTGTCTCATGGTGGTTGACTCTCAAGAGGTTTGCCTCAAATGTGACCTATTACATGACGATTGGATTGTGGATAATGGTTACTCTAAGCACATGATCGGGAATAGAAGATTGTTTACTTCGTACAAGGCGTATGATGGTGAACATGTCATATATGGGAGAAACCTAAAGGGAAAGGTCATCAGTGGAGGTAATATTTCTTATGAATCTATTACAATTACTAATGTTGAGCATGTTAGTGGTCTAGCTCTTAATTTGATTAGCATAGATCAATTATGTGATGATGATTGCGTAGTTAAGTTTACTAAAGTAGATTGTACTATTAGTAAAAATGGTAAAACACTAGCTAACGGGTCATAGGAGAAATGGATTATGTACATGCAAATTGGGAGATGACTCCAAACAACAAATTTGTCTTGCATTCGTGGTGAATAACTCAACGTTTTGGCATAAGAGGTTAGGTCACGCCAATATGAGGTTAGTTCAAAACTTAGCTTCAACAAGATAGTAAGGAACCTACCAAAGTTAAGCTTTGAAAGACACCTTTGTGATACGTGTGTTCTAGGGAGTCAAGGTAATGCAAACAATAGGACTAGGATTAAAGTGTCAACTACTAGGGATTTAGAGTTGTTACACTTAGATTTGTTTGGTCCATCACACATTCAAAGTTACGGATGCAACTTCTACACTTTGATGATCATTGATGATCACTCAAACTACAATTGGGTTGTGTTTGTAGAGTCTAAGGATGATGTTTTTAGAGAAGTTTAAAATCTTGTGCAAAGAGCTTGAAAACCTACATGATTGTTCTATTGTTTCAATTGTAACTAATCATAGTAGTGAATTTGATAAAATTCAATTTGGGAGCATTTCTAAGCAACATGGAATATCTTATAACTTGTCGGGCTCGTTCACTTCCCAATCGAATGAGATTGTTGAAAGAACACATAACAAGTTAAGAAAGATGAGTCGTGCTATGTTAGACGAGCAATCCATTCCATAAAATCTTTGTTGTCATGCATTAGATATGACAACATACATTTTTAATAGGGTTTATATTAGAAAATACATTAATAAAACACCCTACGAAATCCTTAGAATAAGAAGCCGTCACTAGAGTACTTTAGGGCATTTGGTTGTAAAGTATTTATACTTAACACCAAAGTATACCTCACTAAGTTCGACCCAAATTCATACGTAGAGGTATTTGTAGGATACTCTCAAACTAGTAAAGCATACATAGTGATTAATAAGGAAACAATGAGAATTGAGGAATCTCTCAACATAACCTTTGATGAAAGCTTGCCTGAGCCCAAGTCATCTCCTTCGGTAGAAGATGATAGGATCAATGAACCCAAAGTTCAAGATCTCAATGGGTCTCCATCATTATAAGTTAATGTTTCAGATGAAGGCTATCTTAAATGTGTCAAAGAAGCTAGAGGTCACCCAATAGAACAAGTCATTGGTGAGTTAAATGAGAAGACACTTAGGTCTAAGACAAAACATGCTTAGGATTTTTCGCATGACATTTTCCAAAGTCCAAATTGCACAAGTCTAGTTGCGGTTGTTCATGGTTGACATGCACCATAGGATATTGATTTTAAGTGAGGTGATTAAAAAAAGGCTAGAGGTATAGAAGTCGTTTGCACTACTTTTATATATTTGTGCTCTTAGATCTTATGTGCTTATGTGCTATGTGCTAGAACTTATGTGTTGACTGCATGCTATATGTATTAGGCTAGAAAAGAAAAGATCTAATTTTATGCAAGCATACAAACTTGTCACCAAGTTTAAGAGAATTACGGATAAGTTTGGTATGGTATTCCATAACATACTAAAATACACAAAGAATAAACATGATAATATAGTGTTCTCATCTGAGATACTATGCACTTAACTTACCATACACTATGGTAGTTAAAGATTATCAATGTTGGCATAACATATCGAACCATAATTTTGAGATATTATACTTAGAAACACTTTGCTCTTTTTTAACGAAATATATGTTCCTATATGTGTAAAATATCCTAAAAGGATTAAAATAGACACCGAAGAAGGTTTGTTAAGTTTGACCACTCATCCGAGATCCTAAGTATTTTCCATGCAACTCATTGAAAATAAAGTTATCAATTCCGAAAATCCAAAATGGTGATTAAGGATCTCTACACCACCAACTACAATGGAAGTATCATTCATGGATAGACTAATCATGATGCATGCATTGATAATTAAAGGAACTAAATGTGTGTCACTTAATCATTCAATCTTCATCAAATCTTAACTAAACCATAACAAATCACTCAAATCATCAAGACATAATTCTCTTCCCAATGAAGTACTTTTCTTATAAAAATCATAGCTAGTTTAATCAACAAGGAATCAAAAGTACTAAAACTTATTACCCATGAGTCATTAGCCAATTAAAAATTCATACCTAACCCTTAATGCACCATTATAAAAGGTAGTTAGATGCAAATATAATAATCATCACTCTTAGTGTTCAATCCTCACCAAGATTTCAACTAGTCAAAGAATCAAAGTTGCTACCCTCATTTTTCTCTCAACCTATGGCGAATGTAGCGATCCTCAACTACCCTAATGAAAGAAGCTTTTAATCCCTCACTTGCTCTTTAGCTGATTATTAGTCCTATTATTGATCTTAATTACTACCTTGTGGTGATTGATCCCTACTAGCTACTAATTGATCAAGATAACTGGTGATATTAGGGTTTTCACCTTGTTTTAGGATTCTTTCTTTGTTTATTAATCGCTTTAGGTTACTTATTTACTGCTAGATTAATTATGATTGAAGGTTGACTGTTTTGTGCTTATTTTTATAAACCCTAATCTTTCGATTAGGGTTTATTTTCTCTCATATTTGTTTTGATTATGGTGTATTAAGATTTGTAGTTAGGATCATGGGTAAGGGTCAGAGAGGTGCAAATAATAGGAAAATAAGAACTAGTAAAAGGTTGAATGCAACAGGTGATCAAAGTGAACCTAAGGAGGAAAACGTTCCATATCAAGAAGAGAATTTGGTCAATGAATAATCATCCATGGAGACTATGAATAACACTACAGTGGAGGATAGTGTGGAACTTAACACAGTGAACATGGATGATTCTAATGTGGTGGTTTCTAATGAAGACACTATGGGAGTGGCTAAAGCAATTAACATGGATGACTTTAACGTGGACAAAACCATGGATAGTATGTTGTATATGGTGCATGAGTCTCATGTGAATGATTGTAATGTGAAAAGTGTTTCGTTTGCTAATACAATTATTTCAGAAAAGTAACCCTTAAAAGTTAATTTCAGGAAACTGGAATCTTCCAATGCTAGTACAGGAGAATATGAAGCAATGATACCCGTTTCGTTGGTGATGAAGGTGAAGGAGAGATTAAGTAATACGGTTTATGGATACATTATAGGTAAAAGAATAGCGTTCTTAGTCGTTCAAACTATATTTACAATGCATGGGGAAAATTCGGTATTCAAAAAGTCATGATGAATGCAAAAGGGTTCTTTATTTTTAAGTTTGCTATGGAAAAATGAGTAGAAGATGTCCTCGAGAATGGTTCGTGGATGATACGTACCATGCCTATCATTCTAAACAAATAGACACCAATGACTAGTCTTAAGAATGATAATCATAAGAGCATTTTAATTTGGATGAAAATGCATGATGTGCCCATGGTGGCTTTCACATCTGATGAGCTAAGTATTATTGCAACAAAAGTACACAATTCTTTGATGCTTGATTCCTATTAAGCCACCATGTGCAATGACTCATGGGGGAGGAGTAGCCATGCAAGAGCTATGATAGAAGTTAATGCAGAAAATAAGCTTAAATAGTTGGTGGTTATAGCGGTTCCAGATTTGGAGGGTGAAGGTTACAAGTTTGAAAATGTGTCGATTGAATATTGTTAGGATTAAAAATATGGTGTCATTATGGGAATTACACTAGTATATTAGTAAGTTAAAACACAAGGGCTAGAAGTGTAATTAGTTGAAACTTCCCTTGTGTTGTGTCTATAAATACCCCTCTAATCAAACAATAGAGGGGCGAAGCTCCAAATTGTAATTACCATTCATTTTATTTTCTTAATAAAAAACCTTTAAAATTGTAAAAAGCTTTCTCTCTCTAAAAATGGCTTATTCTTATTTCGAGCTTCCCCGACCTCCCGAGATCATGAATCTAGTTTCTATCAAGTGGTATTAGAGTCATAAAGGTGACTCGTGATGTTTTCGTGCTTACTCGATGCGCTTATTTGATCATATTCAGCTTATTCAGTGCTTATTTAATGCTTATTCAGTTCGAAACAGTCCGTAACAATACAAATCAGTTCAAAATATGTTCACAACCGTACATATCATTACACACTCAGTCCAAAACAGTTCTGATACAGTACTATATAGTTTAGATTCAGATTATCAGATACTCGTTTTTTAGTCAAACACGTTTTTTCGTAACTAAACGTTTTTCATACATACATGTTTTCACAAATGCTTACGAAAGCATTTTTGATCGTTTTAGCAAGATACGAAAATGATTTGCTAAACGATTAACGAAACTTATGTTTGGAAGAGGTTTCGGAAACGGTTACAAAAATGGTTTCAGAAAAGTAGTTTCGTAAAGGTTTCGTATGGTGGTTTCATAAGATATTACGGTTTCAGAAATGGTTACCGTATATGGTTTCGTATGTGGTTACGGTATGTGGTTTCGTATGATGGTTTCATATGGTGGTTTCATACGGAGGTTTCCTATATGTGGTTTTGGATAATGGGTTTCATATGGATACGAAAGTATCATACGTAAGCTTGGTTTCGTATGAGGTTTTGGTTTCATATGAGATTTTGGTATCGTATAGGTTTTGTAAATGGTTTCAGAAGTTACAAGAACGAGACCGTATGCTATATCGAAATTGATGACTCTAGGTTAACTTAGATGAGTTAACTCAGTCCTTACCGTATCAACCCAATCCAAGCCATAAATCACAAACAAAATGAACACAACCATTAACCACAATCAAATCCATTCTAATCCTAATTCTCATCCTCCTCAAAAACAACTCATAACCCATCTCCATCACCACAACAAAACTCGAAACTGAAAATGAAACAAGTCAAGATCTCAGATTACTCTCTTTTATGTTCTACATTCAAGACAAGACCTTTAAAGATCAAGAACACGAGAGAACACTCATAAATGATCTTTGTGAAGCATAACTTCTTTAATATTTGAAAATTTAAGAAAGATAGAAAACAAGTATGTTTTAATCTTTCTTAGTTTTGGTTAAATGACACACAAGACACAAAAAAAAACAAGATAAAAACTGTACCTGAGACCCGTGTATAATGTCTTAAAGTCGTTAATGATCTTGATTATTTGTTCTTGGGTTCTTGTTTACAGGATTTGATTGTCGTGTGATGTAGATACCTCATTTTTGGAACTAGGCTTGAGATGAGATGGGGTTCATGAATATTGAAAGGATAGATAAGGGTAGATATGGGAGAGAGTGGTTGACTGTGTTTGGGGAGAGATACAGAGAGATAAATATTGAAAGAAGGAAAGGGGCGGATGGTTTGATAATAATGAATTAGGGTTATGTCATACCCTAACTGATATATCTATCACACTATGACACATGGGTTGGATATTACATATGATGTAATGGGCTGTGTATATCTAAATTTTTCATGGGCTAGTGTTCTTGTTGTTGTGATAAAGTAGGCCTAGCCAAAATTGGTTAACAAAATGGGCTGAAATTATGAATTGGCTATTGGTAAGACGGACTGTTATAGCTAACACACACACATTACGTATCGCTTAAAAGATCCTTATCAAATATTCACTTACACCGTTAAAAAGGCTATTTTGGGATTTAACTACAAGAAATGTCTACGGGGATAATTTTTTATCACTCATTTAAAGTTGAAGTGGAATTTCATGGGTGCGTGATCTTATCATATCTTAAAATTTGGGGTTGGTTGGATGATGACTTTAAAGATAACTTGTTTGAGCTAAAACCAGGTTATGATAAAGACTTGGCTAATCTAGTTATTTGTGTGAGATCTATAAACGCGAAATTCAGTTCTTAATGACTCACAGGATAAGCTATCACCACATTAGGTTGTGGAATTAGTCAAGAGGTAGAGTACTACTTATACTTGATGGTTGGTTGGTTGAAGAGTATATAGTACTTACAGATTCGGCAAGGTGCAGCGCGAGTTCTCTACACTGTTCTTTATCATGGATAGTACAAGACATAAGACACAAGTTTAAGCTATTCTACTTCAGCATCAAGTTTGTAATACTGAGTTTTCTCCATCGGTAGTCATTACAAACAACCGACAGAATATGAGGTTGGAATTGAATTAGTCAGAGGAGAAACAAATAAAGGTTTTTTTTATCGGCAGTTGATTCTCACGGGATATTTTCACGGTTAACCAGATTTATGATACTTCACACATGGACATATTATCAAATATTTGGGCATACACAGGTTATGATTATTTTTTATGGTCATCAAATATAATCAGGGGGAAGAGATGTGTCCTTGTCTTATGCTTCTTCATCTCTCTTTAGACATTTTCTCTTTTGATTGAATATTTTGATAGATTTAAACAATTAGGGGGAAGAAATGTATACATTTGGGACTTAGTTGACTTTGATGTACACAGCATCCGGGACTTAATTGACTTTGGTGTTATATTTTCGACCTCTATGGGTTGTTTTGTGTGAAGTATGTGCATACGTGAGAACATCTTGTTGATTTCTTGCATCTTCCCCTGAACAGATTTGTTGCTTATGCACATTGAAGAAGTCATATTTGCTGCTAAGTGTGGTTTACTTCGTCTTCTATAGATTCCGTTGCATGCTTAAACTGCTATAGTTAGAAGATATGTCAACTACATTAAAGTTTTAGATTTGCTTCAAATGGTTGTTTGTTTGGGAGGAAGCTAATTTAGAAACTTCAACAAAAAGAAGTAAATGAACTACTTGAAGAGATGAAGTATGAACTGGGGGAAGTCAACTCAGTTTATACAGATTACATTGTATTTCCTACAAGTAAAGAAAATATCAAAGCTGAAGTGCGTGTTGAAGACAAAGCAAACTGCATATATCTTTAGCTTTGTAAGGACTTTGAAATGCTTTTACTTATATTTGTACTTGTGGGATACATTGTAAGTAATCCTGTATGCCACCACATTGGGGGAAGATTGTTAGGATTAAAAATGTGGTATCATTATGGGAATTACACTAGCATATTAGTATGTTAAAACACAAGGGCTAAAAGTGTAATTAGTTGAAACTTCCCTTGTGTTATGTCTATAAATACCCCTCTAATCAACATTAGAGGGGTGAACCTCTAAATTGTAATTACCATTCATTTTATTTTCTTAATAAAAAACCTTTAAAACTGTGAAAAGCTTTCTCTCTCTAGAAATGGCTTATTCTTATTTCGAGCTTCCCCAACCTCCCGAGATAGTGAATCTAGTTTCTATTAATTATGAATGGAAGCCACCACATTGCACCACTTGTAAAATCTTTGGTCACTCAAATGATACTTTCCCTTTAAATCAGAAATAAGCCCCAAAGAAGAATGTAGAGATGAATGAGGAAGGCTTTCAAACAGTGAAGTCTCGTAATAGAGGTCAGAATCAAAATGATTGTAACTTTAGCTTTAAACCTAAGAGTAATTTTTTCTATAGACTAGTGTTAAAACTACCTGGTTCAACTCCTCTAAAAAAAGCATGGAAACGATTTAATTAAAATTATGAACCAATTTGCTAAGTTGTCAGATGAAGGAACTAGTGGTGATCCGTTTTCAGAAGGCAACACGGTAGGAGTGGTTACTAAGAATGTTGTCAATATTCATGATAACTCAGATAGTGAGAATGTGGAGACTGTGTTTAATGAAACAGAAACGTATGCTTATGGAACAAGAACTTTCACCATTAAAAACCGTTCGAATACAAAGGGGGTAAGCACTCCCTCAACAATGGTTTCCAATTTATAGCATCGCATCATGGAACATAAGGAGGTTGAACTGCACCCCTAAACAAAATAAGGTTCGACAAGAAATCAATAAGAATTGTCTTAACGTGTGTGCTATCTTAGAGTCTCATGTTGACATTGGGAAGTTAGATTATGTCTGTTCTAAAGTCTGTGTGAAATGGAAGTGGGCATCTAATGGAAGCTATTATACGAAAGGTTCTCGTATAATTCTTGGTTAGAATGATGAGGGTTTTGATGTTTTGATTTTGTCTTGTACAAGTCAAGCTATTCACACTCAAATTTTTCTAAGATCGGATCAGAAAGATTTATTTTTCACTTTTGTTTATGCTTTTAATTCTTATGAGCGTCGTAGAGAGCTTTGGCAATCTCTGAACCTTCATAAACAATTCATTAATGGGAGACCATGGGTCATTATGGGAGATTTTAATTCAGCCCTTTTCATTGAAGACACATTTTTTTGATCGAAAAATATTAACATTTCTATGCATGAGTTCAATGATTATGTCAATAACGTCGAGGTTTCAGATGTCAATTGTACAACGTTGCACTTCACTTGTAATAAAAAACCTAAAGGCGATCTTGGCATTCTGAAGAAGATTGATCGAGTGATGAGTAACTTGGAATTTACAAATGCGTATCCTGGTTCCTATACTATATTTTAGCAAAAGGTATACAAGCATTCAAAGGTTAAACCAAAACCTTTCAAATTCTTTAATTTTCTTGCATACAAAAAGGACATTTTGGAAGTGGTGGAAGGTAACTAGAATTAAAATATTAACGGGTACAATATGTTTAAACTAGTCAAAAATATGAGACTCTTGAAGAAACCATTTCAAAAACTTCTACAGTCGCAAGGTAATCTTCATGAAAGGGTGGTGAAGCTCAGACATAAGCTTGATGAGGTTCAACTAGCGCTAGATAAGAATTCTTTGTCTATTACTCTTTGTGAAGAGGAAGCTATGTACCTTACAACTTTTACTAATGCCTTGCTTAACGAGGAGATATTTTAAAACAAAAAGAAAAAATTGAATGGCTCCATGAAGGAGACTCTAATTCAGTATACTTTTACAGATCTGTCAAGTCAAGGGCTGATCGAAGTCGTATTGATTGCATGTTTGGTCAAGATGGTAGTATGTATGAAGGTAATATGGTCTCTAGAGCATTTGTAGAGCATTATACCGAGTTCCTTGAAGGTGAAAGTGTTACCACTAATCTGGTTCATAATGGGTTGATCGTAAAAAGGCTGAATTGAATAAAGACTGATCATATGGTTCGCCAGGTCATATATACTGAAAATAGAGAATCTATTTTCTATATTGGTAACGATAAGGCTCCGGGCCCGAATGGATTTTCTTTGGTTTTCTCTAAGAAAGCTTGGGATGCTTTGGGTAGTGATGTTTGTAAAGCGGTGAAGGATTTCTTTGCCAATGGTCAATTGTATCAATCACACCATCCTTGCCCTATTACCTAAGGTAACAACACCATCTTGTGTTAATGATTTTTGACCCATATCCTTTTGTAATCTCACATATAAATGCATTAGTAAAATTATTACTAATCGTATGAAGGATGGGCTTGATGATGTGGTTAGCATAAACCAGTCTGCTTTCATACCAGGTCAAAGCATCTCGGATAACATCCTCTTAACTCAAGAGTTAATGCACAATTATCACTTGAATAGAGGTCCTCTTAGATGTGCATTTAAGATCGACTTTCAAAAAGCTTACGATACGGTTAGCTGGAATTTCTTGAAGGAAATCCTCGTTTGTTTTGGCTTTCCTTCAACCATGATTAAATGGGTCATGGCGTGTGTTACAAGTATGTCCTTTTCCATTGGTTTAAACGGCAATCTTCATGGGTATTTTAAAGGTAAACGAGGGCTTCGTCAAGGAGACCCCATGTCTCTATATTTGTTTACGTTGGTGATGGAAATTTTAAGCCTTATGCTTAAACGAAGGGTTTGTGAAGATGATGAATTTGCCTATCGCAAAAAATGTAGTAAGCAGAAATTTATTGATATTTGTTTTGAAGATGACTTGATTTTGTTTGCTCATGGTGATGTGCACTCGGCTAGTATTGTTACGGAGGCCTTAAATGAATTTAAGGATGCTTCTGCTCTTGTCCCGAGTATCCCTAAAAGTACTATTTTCTTTAGTAATGTCCTTGATCACGTTAAAGCATCCATTCTTCACCTTATGCCTTTTGAAGAAGGCTCTTTTCCAATCAAGTATCTAGGAGTGTCCTTAATTTCTTCAAGATTCCTTCTCCGGGAATGTAAAATTCTTATTGAACGTGTCAAAAAAAGAATAGGGGACTAGAAAAAAATGGCTTTTGTTTGCGAGAAGACTTCAACTAGTCCGTTCGGTTTTATCCTCTGTGCATTTATATTGGGCGTCCATTTTCATTCTTCTAGCAAGTATAATCCACGATATTGAGAAACGAATGTGCGGTTTTTTGTGGTGTCAAGGGATATGAAACGTGGAAAAGCTAAAGTTTTGTGTGATGATGTATGTTTACCTACATTTGAGGGTGGATTGGGCATTCATAGATTAGAGAAGTATTTCATTGATTTTTAAACGCATATGGAAGATTATTAGAGATAAAGAATCTATGTGGGTGAAATGGATTCATGCGTATAAATTAAAGAATCATCACTTTGGGGAGGTACGGCTAGTTTATAATACAAGTTGGGGATGGCATAAACTATTACAAATGCTCAATATTCTAAGACCTCACTTCTGCAACAAGTTGGGAAATGAAAAGAAGGCATCTTTTTGGTTTGACAACTAGGATGTTCATTTTCATGTAATTGAACATTTGACATATAGGGTTGTAGCGCAACCAAGGTTCACTCGCCAAGAAAGAGTTTCTGATATTGTCTCTAATGGTTCGTGGACATGGCCTGTTGCATGGTATGACATGTTTCCTGTTCTTAATCTTATTAATGTCCCTATATTGAATCATGACCAAGAGGATAAGTTGATGTGGAGGTCTCACGATGGTGTTGTGTAAGAATTCTCCATCAGTAATGTTTGGCACTCCATTCGTGAACATGGTGAAGAAATTAATTGGTATAATCTGGTTTGTACAAAATGTAGTATACCGAGACACGCTATTAATCTATGGCTAGTAATGAGGAAAAGGCTTAAAACACAAGATAGGTTGAGGCAATGGGATGTCGGCAATGATGTTGACTTAAACATGCTTTGATTCTCTTTATGCAAAACTCAAAAAATTCTCATGAGCACTTATTTTTTACTTTTCCTTACTCGTTAGCTGTTTGGGAGGGCACTCTAAAAGTGGTCAAACTTCCAAGTATTTTGCCTATATGGGATGATGTTTTACACTAGTTACTTCCTATATCTAAGAAGGATAATGTGACAAGCATTGTGGGACGTCTTGTGGTGGCTACAACTGCTTATTTCACATGGTAAGAAAGGAACAACCGTATCCATAGGAAAGGTGATAGGTCTTCTATACAAGTTGTTAGAATTATAACGAATTTGGTACGTTTAAAATTTACATCCATTCGCTTCAAGAAGAACATTCAAATGGATAATTTGAAGATAACATGGAAGATTTCAAAGGAAATTACTCATGGTACCTAAATAGCTGGTCTTCTAGATAACAGTTTTTGTATTGCCTTATTTCATGTTGTTTTCTCTTATCTAGTTATTTGGTCATTGTGCTCTTGAGCGTGTTCAAAGCACATTGTTTGTTCCGTAGTTAGAGTGGTTCATCACTACTCTTTCATGTATGAACATCACTAATCTATATATATTCATCGGGTACAAACCCTTTAACTAAAAAGTAGTGTTCAATCCTCACCTCCTTAAGAAAATGGCTACTAGACACTTCATGAAGAGCGTCAACAATGACAACTCCACCAATGCCCATAAACCCTTTAAAAATAGTGACTACCTTGAGGGTCGTCATTGTGATAAAAACTTTCTTTTTGTGACAAGCTTGAAACAACCCTTCATACAATCTAAATGCTTCTCACTTGTTAATAATCTTCCTTTTTCGATCCAATCTCATCACATCTAAAAGTTCTATGCTAGATACTACTTCGACATACCCTCATTAACTCTCCATTTTCGTATGTATAGTCATGAATATGCTCGGAATCTAAGGAATTTTGGAAGGGCGTTGAATGTATCTTCTAAAGGAACCTTGTTATTTACTAAATCAACCGACACTAAATATTTTAGGAAACTTAAGAAATATCACCCAAATTCATTTGCATGTGACCCTCTGGTTAATAGTATCATGATTCAAAACACCATCATGAGACCCGAGTTCCATTGTAAAGGCATTCCCTTAAAATCATAGGAGAAAAATCAACTTTACCCTCATTTAAAAGCATGGGTATCTGTTTGATGTCAAATGCGTTTGTAAAAATTAAAGCTCAGGAAAGCTTGCCTATCATTGTGGCCACATGCTTTATTTCATTAAGGCCAATACTTCCTTTAACTTTACTTACTTCATAGCTAGGATGTTGAGTGGCTTGGACTACAACAACAAGGAACTTCCATATGATAGGGTCATGACAACACTCTTTGCATACCTTAAGAACAAACATCCCAATGATGCCTCTCTAATGATTGAAGTGGATGAAGTGACCCCCATGTGCTCTCCCTTCACCATGGAATCTCTCAAACTCTAGAATGTTGTAGTACAATAAAACTTGCTTGTAATCTTGATGTAATTGGTGGATGCCACCAAAATGTGCTTGAATGATATATTTTTCTTGCTTGAAATAATTTGCTTGTTTATGTGTTTATTGCCATAGTTTGCTTAACAAAAAGTAACTAGAGTCATGAAAACTATACATATAAAATGTTAAAATGTGTATATGAATGTATGCAATAATGTACAAAGTGATAATAAGTCATATTTGTACTAATCCATGCTTGTAATTATCTAAATGGTAAGCTAACACATGTTGGACTTGAACATGTGTATATGTTTGTTGCTTGTGGTGTTTGTTTATTGCTAGTTATAGCCAAGCATACCTCGAAGGTAACATTCTTAACACATGGATCCCCGCCTTGAAACAAGGGGCGACAACGATCTAGGAGAGCACGCTTAAAGATATCTACCTTCAAGTGAAAGATCAAGATCCCGCCTTTTTTATTTGACAAAAGGGGGAAAAGGAAAGCAAAGAGAGCTAGAGCTTACAAGGGAGAAGATAAGCTACTAAAGATCGGTGAAGACAAAGTTCAAGCATCACCAAATTACAAGGGCAAGATTAAGCCACAAACTACATCAACTGCGCTCTTCAGCTTCGCTATGTTTGTAATTTATTTGCATTCAAAATTTTATTTGTCAATAATGACATCAAATAACGTCTATTTTATAGCATCATTTATCCCATGTTATTAACCCATTCTGTATAGTTATTGCAAAGAATTGTTACTTAATCGTTTATATTTGAGAATTGTAGTAATTATGGAGTACTTGGTGAATATTATCAAATGGCGCGCATTTTGGAGCTTAAATGAAGATATTTTGAAGATAACTATTCTGAAGACCAATACTCTGTATCTATCAAGGAAGATACGGCGTATCCGTGCCTGCACTTACCAAAGACCACAAAGGAATAAAGCTCAATACGCCGTATCCAGAAGATCTTAATACGCCGTATCGAAGATATAGTATGTGAATATTCTGGTAGATATCAAGCGTGGTCCCTACTCCAAGAAATCCCCAATACGCCCTATCCAATCCTTGGATACGGCGTATCCGTGCCTGCACTCACCAAAGACCACAAAGGAATAAAGCTCAATACGCCGTATCCAGAAGATCTTAATACGCCGTATCGAAGATATAGTATGTGAATATTCTGGTAGATATCAAGCGTGGTCCCTACTCCAAGAAATCCCCAATACGCCCTATCCAATCCTTGGATACGGCGTATCGAACCGACTTCTAAACCTTAAAAATAGAAAACTCAAAAATGAGTTTTAAGTGTGCTAAATCATATTCTAGATACCTAAACCATAAAAGTCAATTTTTAGAGGAGAAAAAGAGCAGAAGAGGTCGAGCAACGCTATCAATTCCATAGGAGACAACGTTTAATTCTATATACTTTAGTAATCGTTCAATTTTTGGTATCATTCGTTAACTCAGTTAGTTTACCTTGGCTAAGTAAATGCTTTTGTATTTATTATGACATTTGGTATTTGTTTATCTCGATTTCTTGATTTATCGTTGGATGCTTGTTTATGTTTATCAATTTATACTTGTTTACGCGCTTTTGTATGCGACCTATCATTCAACTGGATCTAGTGATACGAACAAAATAAATCTAGAGTCTAGGATAGCTCTCCATATAGTAATTTATACATCTAGAATCATAGGAATACAAATATTGTCCTTCTAAATCTATGTCTAGGATACGCTTCGGGCTTAACTAATTAATTGGATATTGCCAATGGTTTATTGATCATGTTGACTAGTAGGTGAACCTAGATAATTCAACAAATAACGTTCTGATTCCATTGGATAGTTGGACAAGTATAGTACTAGTGTATAAATTTCCATTAAGTGGTAATCGGGTAAAGTCTCTATGAGCTAGGGTTTAACAAGATCACCATTGCTTTAATCCCTAAGATAGATTATAATCAGCAAATAAGGATGCTTTATGCGGATGCTTTAATTGTGACAGAGTTAATGTGTCTAGATCTTAGGATGATGTAACGCCTAAGTCTTAAGAAGTATACCGCCTCGAGAGAAGAAATCATTGCACTAAATAAACAAACCAACTTTCTAATCGGATTAATAATGATTAATACAGTTTTCTTATATTTGGCTCGACCGCTCTTTTATCTTTTGTTTGTTTGCTTGCGTGGGTTAAAGTGCCTTGAATTGATTGTAGTCACCAACCAAACCGTGCCAGTCTCTCAGGCTGAAAACCCCCTTTTTCCCATTAGAATTAGGATTAGGACTGACATAGGTTTAGAATAGGATATAATTAACATAGATTAGATAACCAAGATATTAATTAAATTGATAATTAAACCTCAATTCAAGTGTTTTTGACACCCACTCACTACGAAACTACTACCGATCGGGTACAACTGCCTTAAAGTGTTTTGTTTTTGGGTTTATTCGGCAAAATATAAATTTAAAACTTGAATCATAAAATATACACCACACAACGACACATCAAGTTTTTGGCGCCGCTGCCGGGGAGTGAAAATTAATCTTGATTTTTATTTGATATTTTAGTTTTTAACATTAGATTAGATCTAACCCTTAGGATTAGTGTAATTTAGATTAGTGTATATTCTTGTATATTCTGTAAATTTTGTATATTTTCTTAATTGTTTGCTATTCTATCATAGAGTTTAATTGTAAGCGAATAAATTTATTTTGCTTATACAAATGATTTGTTCGATAGCTACCACTTCCATCATATTACAACGGCTTATACCATCTGTTTCTGTCCAATACACGTATTCATTCAACTTATAATACGACGTATCCACCTCCATTGGATTACGGTGTATCGATTATCTGGGGGGGGGGGAACAAATCAATTCTAAGTATCTATATTTTTTGATTATGTGCTAAATTTTTTTCTAAGTACCTTCATCAGAGCAAACCCTACGAATGCTTATCCCATGTTACAAGTAGTGCATGACAAGGAGTTCAACAAAATAACTATACACACCTTATAAATATCCTGAACAAGAAAATTTGATCATATAGGAGACTACTTCAAGTCCAAGCCTTGACGAATATAGATCACCTGATTTCAATTTATTTTTGACCAAGAATACTCGGAGGAAGAAGAAGCGGAAGCAATGGCGGAAACCATGGAGCAATACATGAGCAAGACCCGAACGAACTATGGATCGGGAGTTGTTAGGCCTAAGATTGAGGAAAAAGATAGCTTTGAACTAAAAGGCCATTTTTTTAAGGAGCTTCGAGAAAACAAGTTTAGCGGTTCGGATAATGAAGATGCGAACGAACAAATTGAAAAAGTTCTCGAAATTGTTGACTTATTTCACGTTCCTAACATCATTGAGGATCAACTAATGCTCTGAGTCTTCCCTATATCATTAACTGGAGCCGCAAGTCATTGGCTAAGAAACAAACCAACTGGTTCGATCAAAACTTGGGAAGATCATAAAACTAAGTTTTTAAACAAATATTGCCCACCTGGTCGAACTATGAAGAAAATGGAGGAAATCAATAACTTTCAGCAAGAACCAGATGAAACCCTTTATCAAGCATGGGAGCGCTTTAAAGAACTCTTGATGAAGTGTCCTCAACACTATTTGACTAGATGGCAAGAGGTAATTTTTGTTTCAAGGGTTGGATGTTCCAACACGACAGATTCTTGACTCAAGAGGTGCCATTCCAACTAAGACAGGTGTAGATGCTAAAAAGGCCATCCAAGAAATGGCAGAATACTCTCAAAAATGGCATAATGGAACACCTAGAGGAATAAGTAATGAGACTTCTAATGGACTAGCCGCTATACAAGCATAACTAAACAATCTAGGAAGATAGATCAAGAAGGTGAATGAAAAAGTTTATGCTGCTCAAGTAGGATGTGAACAATGCAAAGGACCCTATTACACCAAAGATTGCCCACTAAAAGAAGAAGGGAAAACCCTAGAAGAAGCTTACTACACGCAATTTGGTGGACCTTTTTAAGGTGGGGGATATTGAGCAACAACTCTAGGATTTTATCAAAGAACTCTAACTTGATCAAAGAAATTCGAGCTTCAACGGATGCTGCCATAAGGAACCAAGGAGCATCAATTAAAACATTAGAGATACAAATCGGGTAAATAAGCAATGTATTATAGGAGAGAGGATTTGGAAGTCTACCTAGCTCGACTGAAACAAACCCGATAGATCAAGTCAAGTAAATCTCGACTACTATTGAAGCCGATTCACACCCGATAAGCCGTATTGGATCTCCTCAATACGCGTTATCCTTTGGACAGAACTGTACACTTATGTACGAGACAAAACAAACGACGATTCTGTTTCCAAGTCGTTTGAATGGTTACTACTGTGATGGAAAGAACGGATCTTATCGACCATAATTCTCGGAAGCTTACTTTAAAGCTTCATAAATTAATGAATCCATACCCTAAAAAGAGAAAGACCCAGGGAGTTTCACTTTACCTTGCTTTATTAATAATGTTTGCTTTGATAATGCCCTTGTTGAATTAGGAGCTAGCGTTAGTGTTATGCCTCTCCTAGCCTACCTTAAATTAGGATTAGGCGAATTAGCTCACACTAAGCTAACAGTGGAATTAGCAGATAGGACAATGAAATATCCAAAAGGAATTGCTAAAAATGTACTAGTAAGAATTGGTAAGTTTACTTTCCCCGTAGACTTTATAGTTCTGGATATGCCCAAGGATATCAAAGTGCCCTTGATCCTTGGAAGACCATTTTTGTCTACCTCCCGTGCTAAGATTGATGTTTACAAAAGAAAGATTACTTTAAGGGTCAGGGAAGAAAAGATTATTTTCAAAAGTGTTAAATCTGCTAGTAGTTTAATTAAGAGGGTCTACATGCTAAGTTTGAGAGAAAGAATGGAACTTGATTTAGAAGCTAGGCTAATGGGAGAGACTTTGGTGTTAAATAGATCATTAGACCCTTTCTTAGAAGATTACATCAAACTAAATGATCTAAATGAACCATTTGAGCTTAGGAGAAATCAAGGTGATGATTTAATGCCCACCATTGAGGAAGGTGATGTAATTGAGGAATTTAGAACTAGGGATGAAGATCTTGATACTGGAATTTATTATAATGCTTGTAACAACTCATTTTCACACCTTTTTACATCAATGAACATTCAATTATTTATTTTAAACTTTTAAGCGTCCACTTTAAATTTCCAACGTTTAGCTAAATCGCGTAAACTAAAAATCAACATTCAACGTAAACGGGCACAAACAAATAAAAAAAATTACGTCAAGCAAGTGTTAGATAATTATTTGTAGGATAATTATTAACTTTGTGCATTTTATTTTTATTTGGTTACGTAAAGTGTTTACGTTTCATGATAAAATGCGTTTAGGCATACCCGGAACCACCAAAACTCTTCTACGCTTCAACAAATACCCATTTTTATACTCAATACTCAAAAAATTACAAAATATCTTATGTATAAGCCCATGTGGCCGGATATGGAAGAAAACACAAAAGAAATATCATAAAAATCTAACTAAGGTACATGTACAACATATGTTTCATTAAAACATTAAGGCATGACTAGTAACTTGGTCTTTTCTTCTTTGAGTTCCTCATCTTGTCCCTAAACTTTCTATAAGCAATCTTGACTAAGTCTTGTGATATATAAAGGCTTGCAACTAGATAGAAAAACATACACTTCATTTTCATAAGAAAAACTTCACTCGTTTCTCTTGTCTCTCCCTCTCTACCCACGGCTTAAAA
>BQNB010026462.1:0-27492 GCA_026074375.1 Tanacetum coccineum | reverse complement strand
AAAAAAAAAAACCTAAAAGTAGCCTAAAATCTGGCCCAAAGTAAAAAAAAAATACAAAACGGACCCTCACCTTTTAACTATTTACGATTTCCTTACACACAAAATCCAGTAAAAAAATTTACAAAACCATCCCAAAAAAAGAAAATATTCGGGAAAAAATTAGCCCCAAAAAAATTTACAAAGTTAGCCCCGCATAACGCATCGCCAAAAAAAACCCCCCGAAACATAGAAAAAATTAGCCCCGCCGCAACGCGCGGTTTCTTTTGCTTGTTCTCAATAAAAAGAGAAGTTTGACACTATCTCTGAAAGTGTTTCTTCTATAGGTTTTATTAAGTTATAAATAAATAGCTCTGTGTGTATGATGCGAATGCGATAACAATTATAGAGTTGTTTGAACCACTGCGTCAAGGCATCGCTTGAAAACAGCTTTTCCTTTCTAATGATATATATGATCCACCATGTTTTGAATATCTTTGAGATTGTTATAATTTGAAGACCCCGATTTGACGGTCCAAAAATGACAGGTTTCTAGTTTTGCTGTAAATACTCATGTGCATATCTCTGATAATACTTGAATTCACAACTCTTATTCAACATTTGGATGTAAATACTTGATGGGTGGAAAAATACATATAACATTTAACCAAAGGGACGTCTCCATTGCTAATTGAAAGCATCATGTAGCATTTCAACCTTTTAGTTCGATATTTCACATATTGATTATAAGTAAAATACATCAACATATATATTTCTCAAAAGACATATAGTAAACAACCCGAATCACGAATCTTAACCATGAAGCATGACAAGATCAAAACCTCAGTTGTGCCAATTGCTGGACGTTGATAGGATAGACGTCATTAGTGGACCCTGAGTATGCCCTCTGAGCAAGAACAGCATTTGCAGCTTGAGTCGGATGGAAAGCATCCCAAAACACATATTGGTCGCGGTTGAAACATGGTGTTAATAATGGGAGACATGTTATTTGTCCTTGGTTCGTTCCTAGCCCACAACATGCTCTATCTCTCGTCGTAAAACCTGTTACGTAACAAAAAAGAAAGTTATAGTGTTGATGGTTCTGGTACCGTATCTATTGTTCCAGAACTTGGATGTAGCATAATCAACTTTTTATCATGTTGTCTGAGTCAATTTGTATGTTTTTATCATTACAAGTTATGTCATTTAATATACTTTGATAAGTGCATATATACCGTATCTTGCAGGATTATTCAAGATGTCACCGAAAACACCATACGTGTTTCCGTACACAAACATGGCTCCAGGGTGCGAGCCATCATTAAACTGGCCAACAAGTCTTCTAAGACCCTCGTTAAATGGTCCTATCATCTGGTTAACTAAGTCCAAGCATCTCCCAGGAGGGGCTTGACCAGTGGCTAACAGATTAGGAATGCATCCAAGTGGTCCCATTCCTGCTAGAAAGAATTTCCGTAGTCCTACACTGTATAGAGCCTATAACACATCATATAGAAACATTTATAAAAGTTAGCTTGTGTTTTAAGTTTTATTCTGAGAGAAAGGGAAGGAAAATACCTGAAGCTGACGGCCATAATGGTTGAGAAGGAGATTGGCAAATGCTTCAGGATTGTAGGTGCGTCTTGATGCATAGAGGTTTGGCATTAGGTAGTTGTTGATGTAATCATTGCTACCGAAAACCATGACTACTATGGAATTTGAGAGGAGTTGGGTTAGATTCGCAGGGCTCAACATGCTCCTTAATTGGCCTAACGTTGTCTCAAAGTTCACAACTTGCTGTTCAAGGGTGTAACGATCCCCCTGCCATCGAAACATTTATTAACCTTAACAATATGCAACGCATAATGAAACGGTATTACAACCTGCTGATTTGACTTTTGAAGTCACAATTGTTGCTTTCATATGCAACATGTTATATAGGAGTATATTTCACCATTAAATTTTAACACAAATATGGTCCATACTGTGGTATTTGATTCGACATTAAAAGTTTTGAACATATTATGACTTCTAAAAAGGCTAAAAGTTAATGGGTTAACTTCAAAATTTTAAAAATATATGAACTTACATAGTGTTGACCACTTTCAGTAAGGATACCACCAGCAGCAGAAGCATAATTGACCCCACCCAAAATCCGGTTTCCAGCAGTCCTTGGATCCGAAAACGGAGGTGGAGCAGGAATTCCCAGCCAATCTCCTGCACCCATAAATCATTTGAGGCATGAACAAAAGTTACACCGATAAACTAACCAATCAAACTCACTAAAACGTATAAAAATGATAGGAGTTAATCTGGATACCAAGAATATCGCTGAACGTTCTTGCATTAGTAAATCTACCAGAAGGACCGCGGTAGTAATCAATCCCGTAAGGATAATAATTAGCTTTAGCCATAGAATTTAGGAAGTTATTATTCCCACTATCCACCAATGAATCTCCCATCACCCATATAGCCGGAGCCTGCTGTTGTCCTACCACATCTTTCCACCAGCACGACGCTATTACAATCACCAAGAACCACTTCATTGATCCAACCATTTTTACCAATATTTATAAACTGTTTCTTAACGTAGAAATGGCAAGGCCTTTGCATGGCTATATATACAAAAAAGTTTCAATCATAGGATAATCATGGTGAAGATTATCCGTTTGTAACAAATAAAAAAGACTTAAAATTTGCTACTTATGAGCCTAAAGTGCTACTTTTTTTGGAGGCTTTTGACTTCTTTTTTGGGCTCATAGTTTGGCTATGTATGTCACGATATCTATCACTGTATCATACAGGAAAATTCATGCGAAAATATCAAGGGGCAGCGTTTTATGGGTTGGATTTGATCACGTCTTACATGAGATGCATATAGAAAAAAATACGAGCGATGTTCTTTTAACGTGGTTTAGACTTGAGACAGACATAAGACCGATCACATGTATTAACTTTATAGATCTTATAACATGAGTTTTTTCCGTGTGTTAAGTTGTAACTTGACAAACAAGAGGTAGTGCTAAGAACCAAATTTTAGAAAATTGAATATGGGTGCAATGATAAGTAAAGATCTCACTTTCCTATTTTTAGCAAACTTTCTGTTATAACAATAAATTCATCCATAGCTCAATTCTTGTTTTGCTTTCATATGCATCATGTTCTAATTTGTCCTTTTAGATGCACAAAATAAGCAAAAGTAAGTTAAGATATGCACAATTTCAAAGGCAAAATAATACTCCGTATGTTAAAAACATTTAGATGTCTTTTACTCCTGGCAGATCGAGACAAACGACTTGTAATAGTATCACTTCAATATGTGTTGTGTTTTAGCAATTCGTGCTAGGTGCAAACAACAATTATGTCAACCTTCACAAAATGAAAAGCTTACCCGACTTGAATCTGTTTGGTGACGGGTTCAACTCTTATGATTTAGTCGGCAAAAAGATCAAAAACCATTATCAAAAACAAGTACCGAATATATACTTTTGGAATAAAATGTTAGATTAAACAAAGGTTTTATAATTGAAACAATATAATGGCAAAAGACTTCCCCCACAAGGTGAAATAGTTGTCATGGAAAACCATAGAAGCTAGTAATGAAAAAGGTGTCCTAAAAGTTGAGAGAACATAAAAACATGTACACGACATGTCTTACAGTTTACCCCCAATTATCTTTTAAGGAACCAAGATTAGGGGGACACAACTCACAAGCCCTTTATACTATCCAAAGAAGAAACATAAATAATTAACCAAACAAAGTTATAAATACATATGTTAATATATAACTGATATATAATTACAAATAGATAAATAATGACGTGAGAAGGTTTTACTAGAAGTGATATGAAGTTAACAGAATACTATAATATAAATTCCACTAAATTAAACTATGCAACTATAATATCATGAAATTAACTGGCTGTTACAATTTATAGTTTATTTAGAATATAGGAAGATACAAGACACCCAGTAGACACTTTTTTTCAACATATCAAGAAGTCCGGCTCTAGTAAGTTGTGATGGTCCGTGGTGGGTGTGCATGGGGCGACGACGAAGAGTTTCTTATTAGTTGATCAAAGTGTAGTGGTGGGGGGATACAAGCTAGATGTGTAGCTAGGAGAGATATAGAGATGAATTAGATAAATTAAACATGACGCAGTTAAAAAAAAAAAAAACTCTAGCTAGCAAGAAGCTATAGAAAATAAATACTCCATAATACAATAAGATTACTAAGAGTTTTAACATGCCAATCTTGGATCACACGTCCGATTAATCCACAAAGATACTCGGTATGTTACAATCCTATAACAATTCAAACATGAGAAAGATCTTCGATTTCTTGCAAAAGTATATCTTTTTACGACGGTTTAAAATCAAGACAAATCCGATTTCAAAATCTCCAAAGCTGTGGTTTTATGACAGCATCAAAGCAAGTTTTTAGGCATATGGTACATAGTATACATGCATGTATATAGGTGAGTAGGTTATTTGTATTTATGAAATGAAATGTGTAAGTGTTTTAGTCATTATATACGGAGTAAGATCAAATTTGACTATAGAGAAAGTGTGAGACAGAAGGTGATCCTACCAGGCCACCACAAACAAAGTGTCGATTCCACTCAAATATTAAAAAGGGAAACACAACATATATTATAATATGTACAAAGCTAATGAAAGCAAATCAGGAGACAATATCACTCATGCACACAGTTGATTTATGGCTTTATACCTAACATCTTTCTAGATATGCAAATCAGTTGGTAAGCTAAAGCTTTCATAGTGGAGCCTTACATATTCAAAGTCAAACACACACAAACACAATCCATTACTAAAACAAGTCAACTCCCTAAAATGATGCACTTGATGCTCTAATGGTTATCACAATACTCAACTTTAGCCATTTTCTATTTCACTAATAGTGTATATATGTAATGCATAGATTCAATGATGCTTTGTTATTTTCAAGCTATGATGATGATGTTAGCCTGTTTCAATGTCGTTGCTCGAGGATCTTGAATCCTTATTAGGTCCACTAGGGACCACCAATGACGGATTGTAGCAATACCACCTTGACCAGAACAGGTAGTTAAAGAAGTTTACGAAGCTTAGACCGGCTAGCAACCAGTAGAAAAGGTCTAGCCTGTCGTGGTTGAGGTTGTTGTCACTGAGCCATCCGCCATGGGCCGACTTAGTTGTGACCTTGTTCACTAGGGACACTAAGAGAGAACTTAAATAGAATCCAAATGAATAAGAGCAGTATGTCATTGCTGTCAAGAATGATTGCATGCCTTCTAATGACTGTTTATAGAAG
Organism: Tanacetum coccineum; assembly: GCA_026074375.1. NCBI lineage: Eukaryota > Viridiplantae > Streptophyta > Magnoliopsida > Asterales > Asteraceae > Tanacetum > Tanacetum coccineum. The sequence continues at coordinate 22,205 of BQNB010026462.1, read as the reverse complement.
AATTCAATTAGTCCCACTGCAGTGAACATCTCAGAAACCCCGAAAATAAGAAACTGTGGTGCAATCCAAAATATGGACAGGTTGTCATTAGGATCTCTTAAAGCCATTGTTCTTCGTTTGTTCTCAACTACTGCAGCTGATACCATAGAAAATGTTGCAATGAAGAGACCGACACCGACCCTCTGTAGAGGGGAGATTCCTGAGTCACGGCCTGTAATTTTACGTGCCATTGGGACAAAGACTGTCTCGTAAAGAGGGACTAAGAATACTAGCATTATATATGGGATAGATTGGAGGGATGCGGGTGGGACTTGGAAGTTTTTGGTGAGTTTAGCGTTCATGGCGCTACCTTGTTGAACTGAGAATGTTTGTAGCTGTGCTAAAATGGTGTTAAAAATAATGGTGCATGCAAAAATCGGAACTACTGATATGAGTATCTTCACTTGCTCAACTTGTGACATGGTGCATAACCTCCATGGGCTTTCGTTGCTTCGAGTATCATCTTGAATTTTAATGCATGCTTTATCCAGGAAACTGAAATGCAAAACAAAATTAAGCTAAAGAAAATAACTTTGCATATATTACGTAATGTGTTATCAGAAACTATCTAAAGTGGGTTGTTGCTAGAAAGCCAAAAGTACGTCGTTGATAAATTCTTTAGCAGCATAAGTGGTTTGTTTCAAGTTAGATCCTATTGTTTTATGATCAATACCTGAACTTATCGGTATGGAGGAGGCTGCTATCACCATGTGATTCAGTTGAGACATTATGCTGTGGGACGATGGTACTTCGACTTCCATGAAGCATATGTACAGTGGACGGGCTAACCTGCTTTCTCTTAGTGACCGCAGCTACAAAAACCTGGAATAGAGGGGGAGGGGGGAACGTGTTCGTAAATACAAATATACAGTGAAGAAGAACAAAGAATTTAAAGAAAGATGTTATGTATGGATTACTTGAGCAATTGGAGTGAATATACTTCCACAAGTAGGTTTGTTTCTATAAAGGGGCGTTCCACAAAGTAAGCATATTAACCCAACGGCCATGGCTGCAGCAGAAACTCCAAACCCTATATCCATCCCAGAATGTGTTTGCACCCACACGAGAATTGTTAGTGCAATGAGCTCCCCGATGCAGAATGCAAAGTAGGCACAATTGAAGTAAGTTGATAGCTTCTTGGAGTCTTTTTTCCTGAATTGGTCAGCTCCAAGAGATATTATGTTTGGTTTCAAACAGCCACTTCCTAGAGCCACCAAATAGACTGCTAAGAAGAATATGAACTCATTGAGACCTCGTGCTTCTTCGCATTTACTAGCACTCACCAGCATGTCGCATTTTGGCGGTCTCATTTGAGGCATATGTGCTTGTATAGATAGTAATATAAATCCCTACACAAGCAAATTTAAAATCAAAACTAAAATCATGATATCCTAAAGGTGAATCCCAAACTTTTCAAGATATATATAGATTACATATTAAGCTCCATATACTATGCTACTCCACTAACTCATGCATCATTATAATTTCACAATGGAAGTGATATGATCTATTAAGTGTTTGAATTTCTATTGCTCTATGCATGTGGGACGAGTGCAATAAACATCTTTTTAATTTTATATCAATTTACTACGTGTTGTTACAAATCTCTTACAAGTAAACTCGTATGAGAGTAGGGTAAAACAACTTACGCAGAGCTCAATGAAGCCGAAAAATAACATGGTACGATAGCTACCAAGGTATGAGTCAGAAAGAAAACCACCAAGAAGCGAAAGAAGAAAAACGGTGCCAACAAAGTTTGTGACAACGTTAGCGGACTTAGATAACGGGAAATGCATCTCATTGAACACATATGTGATGAGATTATTCCCAACTGCAGCAATAGCCATCATTTCAAATGCTTGAAGTCCTGAATAAAAAGCATCCACCAAAAATATTAACATGCATACAAGCTAGATTCACACACACACACACACGCTATATATATGATATGAAGTTCTTTTAAAGAATTACGTACCGAGGATGGCAAGAGCGGCACGCATGCCACCATGTTTACCAGGATTGCAAGGTCGGTCTCTCCAATCAACATAAGCATCGACACATGGTTGTTCTTTGCAACTCGCCTTATTCAACTTCATCATCTTCTTTACAAGAGCCAAAGAGTTGAAGTTAGACTTTGAATAAAACAAGTGTGTTTAGTGTGCTACTTATAATAGTTCAATAGAGGCAACATGCATCATTGTTGTGGATCCACAATTGACTAACCTCTTGAAAAATATAATTTTCAATACATAAAGGAATGAGTGATGGTTACCTTATTGAGCCAGAATGAACCACGTTAAATGAACAGGCTGGTACTATGTTTCTCATACTGCGCCATCTTGACTTGTGGAGGTTGACTTTGTAGTAGTAGTGCAATAGTTGACCCACAATTAGTCCATTAAGCTTAGACTTCAAAACACTCACTAGTCACCTTTAATTATAGCCACACCATTAATTTTTATACACACTACCTACCTTTACAAAAGTATTATTTGACTTTAGTAAGCCAGTTTAGGAAATCACAAAATTCAAAATAGATGTATATATGTGTCATTTTAGATGTGTATCCATAAAAAACAATTGGTAATATGGTACTTTCTCGTCCCGACCAATAACCACTATTAAATACAAGGATTATTAAAATACATATAATAATGTATGATGGATACTTTATGATTAGAAATAAAACAATGATAAATTTCCATAAGTTACGTAATATATTAATATTTTTAGAATTACTTCCAATATTATATCTTTAAAATTATAGAAGCACACTGTCCAACATGCAAAAACATGAACACAACGATCTACGTGATATATATACTTGACGTCAATTTCAATGACTTATTCTTTCAGATAGGAAGAAGCTCTTCTGTTCTCATATTCAATTACCAAAAGTAGGTTCTCATTTATGCCAGATTGTTAAGAAGATGTGTTAGTATACGAACATTAGTTAGAGGTTAAACAACATGAAGAAAATACAAACACGTACTGCGTGGTAAATGAGCATTATGATACATTGGTGCAAAGGTGAGGGCAGACATTATGAAAACCGGAGTATCTGGTCAAAATAGTGCATAGGGTAATGTTGCTTAAAGGAAATAGGTGAAGGAAGTCTAAGGAAACTAACTTGGATTTTTACTAAGATACAATGCTTGGTTAACAAGGTGGTCATTGGTTTGAGGTTTCAACATTAGATGAAGATGTTGAGTATCAGTATAGATTAATAATCACTACTAAGGTGGAAATTGTTATGATATAGTATCAATTCTTAGTGGACTAAAGTGTAATTAGTCTATGTATAAGGGGATTTGATTGTAATTTTAGTTAAATAAAGGTGGGGTTAGACCTAAACTAAGATTTCTCGAATGCCAGTAATTTATTCTTCTTGTCTTGATTTAAATTTTTATTTGTTATTAATAAACGGGGTTTGAGGATATATATCATGTGCATATTGTTTGGCTATTGTTGTGTTGATATAAGATGTCTGAAGCTTAGGTTGATCAAAGGGAAACGTGAGGTGCAAGTTTTAGTTTTCTCAAGGGTGTCTTGAGGTGCAAGAGAGTCAATTCCCATGGTTTACTTGGAGATCAAAATTACGGTTACAAAAGAGTTTCGTCAAAAGGGGTTTAAAGGCTTCAAAAGGTTAACGATTTAAAGTTTCTTGGTGATAATCAATATTGAAGGTTAATAAGCTTCAAGGATTTGTTAGTTTTTGGGTACTTGATAAATCGAGTTTGTTGGTTTTTGGGTGCTTGATAAATCAAGTTTGAAGGCTCTCGTGGGTTTTTTGAAGATCAAGTCTTGGTGGTAACTTGGAAGACAAACATGGTTTAGTTGTTTCTTGAGGATTCAAGGAAAGTGATTGTTTAGAGTACTCGTTTTGTAGATTTGAGGTGCAAAGATCGAATCTTCAGGGGTTTTCATGTAACACCCCCAAAATCAACAACGCAGCGGAATACCACTTGGGGTGCTACTTCACAGTTCATACGCACAAGTTACAGAAAACGACCTCAAAAGAGACGTTTTAATAAAAATAGCACATTCGATTAAAATATCAGAGTAAATTCAGGTCCTAATAAATTTTTTTTAAAAGTCACAAGAGTTCAAACATGTCTCATTTGTATATTTAAAGAAAAATGGTTGTCGAATGCGAAGAAAAACCGAGTCTTTAAAGTTTTGATATCCGCGCGGATCGAATGCTCCCAATGCTCAGCTAGCAATATAATAACCTGAGAAAATACATGCAAAAACGTCAACAATAATGTTGGTGAATTCATAGGTTTAAGTAAAAACAGTATTGAAATATTTCAGTAAGAAAAGTAGCGTTACAACATTTCAAAGTATTATTTTCGAAATCCAAGTAGTGATTTAATAACTCAAGTAATGTTCAGTAGTGGACCACAAGATTTAAGTAATAGTAGACTACGAAACAAATTCAGTAGTCCAAAACATGTATTATTGCATTAAGCTCATGACCCCGAAACCTTAACTGTTTTTGCCCTTACAGTATATAGGATGTATGCCAAAACACCCTAAATGTCCTCACCATGTTAAATGCACCATGGCCAACTTGTGATTAGAAATTCAAGGCGGAGATTGTCAATCCCGATAGATCTACCCACAACGTTCGCGCTTACCCCTACAAGGTAATTAATGATTCATGATAAAAGGGACTTAATTGGCATTGTGGTAACCTAGGCAATAATATTCAGGCAACAATCTGGATAGCATACAGTTTGAAAGCACTTGTGTCCAAAAGTAAAGCAAGTAATGTGTTCAAAACTCATGGTTCCATATATAGGTATTCAATGATCTCAAATCTTGTAGTAAGCAAATCAAGCTTTAGTAAATTCATGAGTAAACAACCATGTATTGAAAGTCATGTAGTAAGCAAGTAAAAACTTTAGTAAAATTAGCCATGTAACGCTTAAGTAGTAGAAATCAATAAATTTGCTTAGTAAACGAGCATGTATTCTCACCCCGAAAACAGTATATAAAAACCATTGAAAGAGAAAATGTGGGGCTATGAACTCACCTTAGGTAGAAGTATCGGAATAGAGAATCACAACGAGTGAACAACTATGACAACGATGCGAACATCATAATCAACAATGAAGAAACGAAGTCGAGAGATCCGAACCGCGACCTAAAATAGTGGTGCGCGATTAAAATTCATACTTATAATCATAGTACGAGTAAATGGATACATATTTATATATATCGGCATGTAGTAATATCATATGCTTAAGAATCCATGATTGAGAATCACTAAAATGCTACACTTACATTTTTTGAAATTTTACCGGTTTTTACTAGACGTTAACCATACTTAAAGAGATACCAAATGGTCACAAATGACGTTCCCCTTTCATATTCACCCATCTATATATGTTATTAAACCTCAGTAGCTTCCCCAAAAATCATAGCCACTTCTAACCATTTTTTGAAAAATACAACAATGCAACTTATCCCAAAACAGGGTCTGCTAGACTTTGCAAAAGTTTGGCACCATCTGACCTATCTAAACCTTACAAAAAATTCTGAAAAATTCAAATAAGTCATACATATTATGAAGATGATACAGTTTAAATTTAGTCGAAAAATATTAAGTTTTGACCAGCCTGCACACAACATCTTTACAATCGAATTTCTGGACAGCAAACACAGTTTTGACACTTAATCTTGTACAAAGGGTTTAACTCACTTTTACATTTTTAAAATCGACAAGGCCTAGTTCGTTGGAAAGTACACTCGGAGTACTTAATCATAGGGTCCTGCAAATCTAGTAAAGCTATTGTCATGACCAAGTTACACTACTCGCAAAATGGACTAAAATTCTGCACAAAAACGACGTGTGCAGAATTTTGCCGAAACAATTTCCCAACTTCAATTCGCCATATCTTTTTCGTTTTTAAGAGTTGGAAGCTCAAATTTTTACCAAAGTTCATTATAACGACCACTACCACACTAATATCTTAAATCTCACTTTACTTCAATGCTCATCTCGCTGATTCAAGCCTAAACAATCTGATCTAAAGGAGGATTCCAAAACCCTCACAAATCTTCAATTTTTCGTTTCAATTCGCTTCCAATATATTCAAACTGACCTATAATTATTACTAAACCTATTTGATATAACAACCCAAAATTTTTATCAAATGTAAAATCAACCTATTTTATTATGATCACAATTATACGGGGAAATGTTTCGCTTTATTACAATACTTGCATTACCAATATCTCAATATGCAATGTAACTTGCATAACTAAAGTAGACGAGCTCACGCAACCTACCTATGTCATTTATATCTATTTATATGTCAAGCAAACCTCATAACATATCAAGCCGATATCTTAATATCATCCAAATTTTGTACACTACGTCAAAATCACTCTCTTAAGTATACCAATTTGTTTTTACTCAAATTAGAATCAACCCCTTAAAAGCAAAATCATTAAATCAAGAATCTTGTGAACAAAAATTATGCATGGGTGGATTATTGGTTATTAGGATGTTTAGGGTTATTGTAAGGATGAGTTTGGAAGTAATGATGAAGATTTGGTTTTGAGTTTTAATGGTGGTGAAATGGGCTTTGGAGGATGCTGTGTCGAACCAGGAACAAGAGAGAGGGAGAGGAACCAGTGTTTTCTTTTTATGATATTATATGTGTTTTTGTGTTTGAGTAGGCTAACAACTCTTATAAGAGTTTAAGTTAATAAAAAAAATAAGTGTAGAGTGTTTGTTTTGGGCTTGGAACCGGCCAAAGAAAAAGGGAGGGCAAAGATGGGCCAAAATTTTCTATTTATCAATTACTTAGTTATTTAAGCCCAAACATTTAATTAACTTGCTAATTTTTTTTGTAAAAACACGATTTTTGTCGCGGTTTCGGCCAGAAACACAGACTAGTCAAAAAATATACAAAAATTAAAAATAATTAAGCTCTTTAGGCTAAAATATGGAGCCGTTGATTTCTCGACTCTTAAAACGGATATTTTTCCAAGGCACGATTCGTAAATAGCTAGAACGACGATTTTTGATAAATCGGCTAACAAGTAAACACAAAAATTCCTTCAAAAGTAAAAATAGAAACGGAGTCGAGATCTCATCTTGATTGTAAAATACGAGATGTTACAGTCTACCCACCTTAAGGGAGCGCCATCCTGGTGCTCATTTTGCTTTATTCGTCTTCGGTTTACTTGTGAAGAGATAAGGATATACTCAGGTCCTCGATGAAGGTTTCCAATGTAAAATATTTAAAATAAAACAAAGTCAAAGCCTCAAAATATGCCCCCAAAATGAACATGAGAGAACTGATTGAATGACGTGAGAATCCTTAAAAGGAAGGATAAAATACATGACTCGAAGAAAAAGCCATTGGAAACGAATAATTTGACAAGCCATTAATTATTGGAAGAGGTTAATGGTTCATTACTATTAGCTCATCAAGTTCACGGCGGTCGATACACATTCGGACAAATCCATATAACAAATTACGAGTCGAAAGAAGTTCATAGTCCAAAGGATGATTCGTACGGACGAACACACGCTATGTCGAATACACATAAGCCCATTCATTCACATTCCTCTCCTTTACATAAAGGGCGGTTACCAATCATGTAAGTGAGGAATTATTGAAAACTTTGGTTTGGCGGGTTTATAATTTCCTTTATTCAATGAAGAAGCGTCCTAATTTCATTTCAATAAGATGATTATAAATCATCCTACTTAAGTATGGCCGACACAAAACACAATATCAAAACAAGACCAAAAGCTATATTAAGTAAAAAAAAAGGAGTGTCTTCTTGACGGAATGATTCTTCAAAATCATAACAAGTAACGAGAAGAATAATAAGACGTTAGTCAATCACATTCCAAAGGTATGTGCCAAAAGAAGGCACGATCCGAGTTAACAGATAATTAAAAAAAAAATGTCGTACTCCCATCGACATATTGACTTCAAATAATAGTTTTACAAAAAAAATATGCGATTCAAAAGCTTAGAGAGTGTTCAATCGAAGTCGAATGACGAGATGAACAAATGGAATTGGACCAAAGTACACCGAATGGTCATGTCGCCAAACGGAAATAAAGTAGAGTAAATGCTTCGAAGATCACCACATCGCTTATAAAATATTGAAGTAAAAGAACATATTAAGATGTACCATAGTATTATACACATATGAAATAATTAATATCACATAACAATTATGCCCTCGATCGATTTAATGGACCTTTATCTCAACATCCGTAATAGGTATAAACATGTGATTTCGCTCGACAAAAGCCAATTAGACTCTAGTTTACTGAGATTACAAGAGATTTAATTCAAAATGAATATCCACGTTTTACTACTGATCTAAAAACAGTCCCTAAAACTACCTAGAAATCCTATCAAAACTTATCCAAATCACCAATTATTCACTTGCAATGCCATAACATATCCTAATAACATATCTCACACATTAAAACATGATGTTCATGATCAAACCCAAAATCAAACAACCCAAGAACATGCTTGCTTATAAAAGATCAAAATCAAGCTCATGCATTCAAAGAAAAAGGGTTTAGAAATAAACTTACAACACAATAGAATAAAAGTAATTGATCAAACAAAAACCCTCCTTGTCCTCCTTGTTTAGCTGAAACACAAACAACCTCAAAAGATCAAACCTTAACTTTTCTTTTAATCAAGTCTTGCAATTAAACCCTTATAGCACCAATTGAACATAAAATCAATAAAATCCTTCAATATCAAAAATCTTTAAAATCAAGAATCTTGTAAAAACCCTTGCATGAGTAATTTGAGGTTATAAAGAATAGTGGGGATTAATTTAGGAGTGATTTGGGATTGAATGGGAGTGATTTAAGAATCAAGATTGATGGATTTTGATGGTGATGGTGGTGTGGTTTTTATGCTCGTCGAACAAACGGAGAGGGAGAGGGAGATGAGTTTTTTTTGCCTGCGTTTGTGTGTGTATATGTTTATTCGGTTATAAATAAAAAAAAGAGAAAGGGTGTGGGTTGGATCCGGCTTATAGCACAATCAAAAAGGAGTGGGCTTGGTAACTTGGGCTTTTTAAAATATAAGGGTGTGTTTGGTTTAGGATTTAGTAGAAGTAAAATATAATAAGGGGGTGTTTGGTTTCTAGTTTTGATGGAGCATAAAACAATTAAAGAGGGTGTTTGGTTTATTTGTTATGTTTATAAATTATTTATATTATTTTTAAAGAACATTTATACCACAATATTTGTTTTTAAAACACGTAGTTAAAATGTTAAAAATTGTAAAAACACTATTTTGACGCGGTTTCGGCCAAACGCGGATAAAAGTCGAAAAGTACAAAAATAAAAATAAATGAATTTCTGAAGCTAAAATATGAAATTATCGATTTCTCGAAAGCTAGAACGGATAAATATTCAAAGCACGATGCGGAAATATCTAAAAACGACGATTTTTGTTAAAACGACTAAAAACAAAAATAATAAATTCTATAAAAATTAGAAATAGAATTAAGGCTCGGTTAAAATATTGACCGTAAAATACGAGATGCTACACAATTCAAGTTTACATGGTTCTCTGTCATGACCATCATAGATTGGCCTATGGCCTTCTTAATTGTTGGTTGATACACAGTCGGAAAAATTCATATCACATATTACAAGTCAAAAGAAGTTCAAGATAGCCATTTGTATAAAAGTAATAATGATAGCGATTAAAAGACAATGAATGATTCGTACGGATGTATTACGCTATGTCGAATACACATAAGCCTAGTCATTCATAATTCGTCACTTACATAAAGAGGCGTCCCAATCCATGTAAGTGAGGAATTATGAACTTATGGTTCGGCGGTTTATAATTTCCTTATTCAAATGAAGAAGCGTCTTAATTCATTTCAATAAGATGATTATAAATCATCCTACTTAAGTATGGCCGACACAAAACACAATATCAAATCAAGATCAAAAGCTACATAAAGTAAAAAGGAGTGTCTTCTTGATGGAACGATTCTTCAAAATCATAACAAGTAACGAGAAGAATAATAAGACGTTAGTCAATCACACTCCAAAGGTATGTGCCAAAAGAAGGCACGATCCGAGTTAACAAGCTAAAGTCGTACTCCCATCGAATGGAAGACTTTAAAATAATAGATTACGAAACAACATATGCGATTCAAAAGCATAAGAAGAGTGTTCAAACTCGGAGTCGAATGACAAGATAATTAATGGAATTGACAAAGTACACCGAATGTCAATGTCACCAAACGGAAATAAAGTAGCGTAAATGCTTCGGAGATCACCACATCGCTCATAAAATATTGAAGTAAAAGAACTTATTAAGACGTACCATAGTATTATACACATATGAAATAATTAATATCACATAACAATTCTGCCCTCGATCGACTTAATGGACCTTTATCTCAACATCCGTAATAGGTATAAACATGAGGTTTTCGCCTCAGACAAGCCATTAGACTCTAGTTTACTGAGATTACAAGAGATTTAATTCAAAATGTTCAGATCCTAAGTGGAATTATCATTTTGCCCTCATGTGCCAAATCTGATTATTTAAAACGTTTTCTTGCTTCACCATTTTTAGCATAATTCTCATTTTATAACTCCGTTTGACCCGAAACAAAAGCCTATGTCTAAGTTTATCTAATTCCTACAGGTTTGGCTTGAAAAATGAGGTACTTAATATGAAAACATCTGGATATAAACTCATTTGAAAATATGGTTACAATTTCTAGTTAGTTTCACCATTTTGATCGTAACTCATTCATCCGGAATGATTAAGGCTCTATTCAAAGAACCACATGGTCCTCATACGTCGTAACTCATTCATCCATAAAAACTTTAGTAAAATTAGCCATGTAACGCTTAAGTGGTAGAAATCAATAAATTTGCTTAGTAAACGAGCATGTATTCTCACCCCGAAAACAGTTTATGAAAACCATTGAAAGAGAAAAGGTGGGGCTATGAACTCACCTTAGGTAGAAGTATCTGAATAGAGAATCACAACGAGTGAACAACTATGACAACGATGCGAACATCATGATCAACAATGAAGAAACGAAGTCGAGAGATCCGAACCGCGACCTAAAATAGTGGTGTGCGATTAAAATTCATACTTATAATCATAGTACGAGTAAATAAATACATATTTATATATATCGGCATGTAGTAATATCCTATGCTTAAGAATCCATGATTGAGAATCACTAAAATGCTACACTTACATTTTCTGAAATTTTACCGGTTTTTACTAGACGTTACCACACTTAAAGAGATACCAAATGGTCACGTTCCCCATTCATATTCACCAATCTATATATGTTATTAAACCTCAGTAGCTTCCCCAAAAATCATAGCCACTTCTAACCATTTTTGAAAAAGACAACAATGCAACTTATCCTAAAATAGGGTCTGCTGGACTTTGCAAAAGTTTGGCACCATCTGACCTATCTAAACCTTACATAAAATTCTGGAAAAATTCAGGGAAGTCATACATATTATGAAGATGCTATAGTTTAAATTTCGTTGAAAAATATTAAGTTTTGTCCCGCCTGCACACAGTATCTTTACAGTTGAATTTTTGGACAGCAAACACAGTTTTGACACTTAATCTTATACAAAGGGTTTGACTCACTTTTACATTCTGAAAATCGACGAGGCCTAGTTCGTTGGAAAGTAGACTCGAAGTACTTAATCATAGGGTCCTGAAAATCTAGAAAAGCTATTGTCATGGCCAAATTGCACTACTCGCAAGATGAACTAAAATTCTGCACAAAAACGACGTGTGTAGAATTTTGCCGAAACAATTTCTCAACTTCAAATCGCCATATCTTTTTCGTTTTTAAGAGTTGGAAGCCCAAATTTTTACCACACGTTCATTATAATGACCACTACCACACTAATCTCTTAAATATCAGTTTACAACAATGCTCTTCTTGCCAATTCAAGCCTAAACTTTCTGGTCTAATTAAGGGTTATAAAACCCTATCAAATCTCCAAATTTTCGCATCAAACACACTTCCAATAATCTCAAACTAACCTAATACATCTATTAACTCACCAATCTCGCCAACAACATAAGGATCATAACTTCTAATTTATTTGATGGATTCTCAAACATAAAGATAACTACATGCAATATGTATAAAAAATAAATCAAGCAAGAAGGTAAACAAGATGCTCACAATACTAAATAAAGAAAAGAAAAACCAACACTATCAAACCCTTGTGGGTTTGATTTCTGGCCAAACACCACATCCCTCAAAAACATTGATCCGAACTGATTTTTGTTGCACCAAAACTTGATTAAACACTTATAATCCAACCCTTGATACTTTAATCACCCTTAATTAAACTAAAACCAATCTTGGAAAATTGAAGATTTTATAAAAAGTCTTGCATGTTGGCTTTTGTTAGTAGAGAAGGATTAAGGTTAATTTTATGAGTGTTTTGGTGTATAATCGAGGGGTTTTTATGAAGAATTGAAGGTGTTGATGGTGGTTTTCCTCTTGGTGTCGACGAACAGAAAAAAAACAAAGAAAACAGAGTAAATTCTTTTTTTTAACGTTGTATATGTATCTATGTGTTGTGTTTCGGCTTATATATAAAAGAAAAGAAGAGAATGGGTTTTGGCTTGGGTTTATAACAAGAAAGAAAGAAAATAAATTGTAAGTGTGGGCTTGGTGTGTGTTGGGCTTGGGTTATATAAAGAAAAATATTAAGGAGTGTTTGATTTTTGATTTTGTTGGAGGAAATACAAATATAAGGGTGTGTTTGGTTTAGGATTTAGTAGTAGTGAAATATAATAAGGGGGTGTTTGGTTTCTAGTTTTGATGGAGCCTAAAACGATTAAAGAGGGTGTTTGGTTTATATGTTATGTTTATAAATTATATTTTTATTTTTATTTTTTTTAAACATTTATACCACAATATTTGTTTTTAAAACACGTAGTTAAAATATTAAAAATTGTAAAAACACTATTTTGACCCGGTTTCGGCCAAACGCGGATAAAAGTCAAAAAGTACAAAAATAAAAATAAATGAATTTCTGAAGCTAAAATATAAAATTATCGATTTCTCGAAAGCTAGAACAGATAAATATTCAAAGCACGATGCGGAAATAGCTAAAAACGACGATTTTCGTTAAAACAACTAAAAACAAAAATAATAAATTCCATAAAAATTAGAAATAGAATTAAGGCTCGGTTAAAATATTGACCGTAAAATACGAGATGCTACATTTCAAAGGCAAGTAGATCAAGATTTCAAGAAAGCGAGTTCAACACACGACTTGTGAGGCTTGAAAAAGTTGAGTGTTTAGGGCTTCTAAAGGATTTAATTAACTTGACAATGTTAAAGAAAGGTTTGAAGAAGAATGTCTGGTACGAGTACTAGATTTAACATAAAAAAGCTCGATGGTTTTGGTGTACAAAAGTATGAAGGTTCTAAACAAGTTGGGTTCAAGCAACTTGAACCTGATGTTAAAACATGAGTCCATGGAGTACATTTTAAAAGTGCGTTTGGTTTGAGGTGGAACTACAAGGAGCTCAAAAAAATCGTTAAGTTGAGGTTATTTTGGACAATAATGATTATGCTCAGTGGCTCAAAGATGGTTCGAGGTTAACTAACTTGAAGAAAATACAAACATGGACTGTTTGGTCATTAAGCAGGTACACCTTGGTGTAAAGGTGGGGGTACATTATGAATCTGAAGTATCTGCTCAAGAGGGTGTAAAGAGTAATGCTGCTGAAAGGGAGATGGTAAAGGAGGTCTAATGAAACAAACTTGGATATTTGCTAATGTGCAATGTCTTGTTAACAAGGTTGTCCCTGGTTCGAGGTTTCAACATTAGATGAATATGTTGAGTATCGGTATAGACTAAGAATCATTGTGAGATAGGTGGTATATGATGTGAAAAAATTATCGTTCTAAAAAATCATTACTAAGGTGGATATTGTTATAATATAGCATCAATTCTTAGTGGGCTAAAGTGTAATTTGTCTATGTGTAAGAATTTAATTGTATTTAGTTAAATAGAGTTAGAGTTAGACATGAATTAGTATTGCTTGATGTGCAAAACATTCTATATGGAGTGTATCCCCTCATCTCTATAAATAAGGGCGATGGAGGATGATACTAATTAATTATTTTTGTCTTGATGTAACCATTAATTGGTTATTAATAAAGGAAGTTCGAGGGTATATATCATGTGCATGTTGTCTATGTTTTGTCGATTATCTTTTGATCTAGATGTGTTGACTTTTCTTGTTGGATCTTTAATAAATTCCGCGTTAACTTTGAGGTTTATTGGAGGTTTACTTTTCTTGTTGGATCTTTAATCAATTCCGCGTTAACTTTGAGGTTTATTGGAGGTTTAATCTAATACTTACTCATAAGTTGAATATATGAAAGTGACATAGGCTATGTTGGCACCAGGCTTATTGAGGTTTATAAGAGCTTGAGCTTTTAAAATAAGCTAGCTTATAGAATAAGTTTTTTTGTCACATAAGCTTATAAAGGCTTTTATAAGCTTATGCCTCCATAAACCCCAAGAAAAGAGCATATGGGGTTTATAGCTAATCAAATTACTTAAATTACATTCAAAATGTAACTAATTATCATGCAAAAGCTGTAAATATATTTGAATTTATTTGATGTATTTTGCGATTTTATATTAATAAGCTTTAGTTCCAGCTAATTCGTCAAACAACTTTATATAAATATAAGCTTCAACTTTTGACTTATAATATAAGCTCTAATCCTAATCCAACCCCAACTCTAGCCTATTTTACCAAACATACCCATAATTTGAAGTCCCAAAATATCACACATTACTTTTTATCAACCTAATCGATGTTTTAATGGAAATCTCAATTTAAATACTAATAATTTGTAATTACGATTTTCATGAACTTGTTCGCTTGTTCAAAAGTTTGTGTTTATTTTAAGATAATATGGATTATAAGAACATTAGGTGCCAATGAGTCCTAGGGTTTGTGTAATAGCAAAAAAAATGTTGTTACATGAGCATTTTTTTTATAACTCAGAATCTATGACTTAAGCAAAAAAATAGCCTCCATCCATCACTTATTTAATTAAAATGACACATCAAACTAAAATTAAAATTCCGTTAATAAGATAAAAGACATAAAAATACAAGTACATGAAGTTAACTAGTTTTGGGGAAGATATTTGGCTCAGATTTCACGTTCGGCCTTCTTGATAATAACCTTTTCCATCGGATCTATCCCCTCGGTGTTGATTGCAAGCATTTCCATGTCCTCCACGCATAATCGTTTTGAGATTTGGTTAATTCATCTCACAACACCCACGAACCTCGTATTCTTATTTCTTCTTATCTTCCATCTTCCCCTCCACGTATAAAGCGAATTGTTATTGACAACATTACATGACATACTTC
Organism: Tanacetum coccineum; assembly: GCA_026074375.1. Lineage (NCBI taxonomy): Eukaryota > Viridiplantae > Streptophyta > Magnoliopsida > Asterales > Asteraceae > Tanacetum > Tanacetum coccineum. The sequence continues at coordinate 6,724 of BQNB010026462.1, read as the reverse complement.
TTGTAGAAAAAAGTGGCGGATGAGTATTGAAATCATTGAATTTTTAGACTTTCGTTCTTTGTTTGGGTGGACGCCGACAAAGCATCATGCGAAAAAATAGCTCGGAGTACTTGCTCCTGGTTGGCCGTCTTCCGAATTCTTCTTAGTATGAGTCAAATCAGTATTCAAACCATTTATTTTTCTCTTCAAAAAATTCCAAGATGTTATTGAAGGAAAATGTGTCCTATCGCTGGTCATGCAATACAACATTTCAACACGCGCTTCAGAATCTTCATCAATTTTCAACAACACTAAGACCTCGCGTGTTTGGTTTACAATCGAGTTTTAAATTGTATGTGACTGTCTACGGATTCATGGGATACCACTTATTTTTTCGGTAAACAATATTTTTGAAACGCTTAACGTAAGCTCATTTCGTATCTTGTTCATATATAATCCGGTAAGAATGTTGTCACTAAAACAGTTTCATCGGTTGGTACTATGCCCGTGATTCGTCATCCATCGGTATAAATGTAACAACATTCTCCAAAATGACCCTTTGAGTATGACTCCATGGCATATCGAGTTATTGTGAATTTCTTTTCTCTGCCTCGTGAAGTTTTTATTTTTTTTGGCTTTGCCTTTGCCACGTTTCTTGGGTGATGACGTCCTCGCGGGTTTGGATTGTTGGGGTTGTGGGAATTATTGTTGGGTTTGTTGGTATTTTTGTTGAAAAACTTTGGATTGGTATATTGGTTGGGCTTGTTGGATGGTTATTAGGAAATTTGGGTTTGTTAGAGTTGTTGCTAAAGTTGAAATTGAGCAAATAGTTGAAGTCGCTCGGGTGTAAGTTGGTTGGCAAATGGGTAAAAGTTGGTAAATCGGTAATGATGGTGTGTTTGGATTAGGTGAAGAGGAGGAATTCGATATCTGATTTTGCGGGTTGGCAAGCATTTGATTGATCAACGAAGATTGATCTTGTAAGTTACAGGTAAAATTAAGAGAAGAATTGTTAAAATGTGTAGTTAGAAGTGTGTAAAAATTAGACAACTTAAAGGGTATTTACTGAATTTATATAGGATAAAAAAGTGAATAAGTTAAGTTGTTTTTCAAAAAAAAAAAGGGCTATAATTCAAACCCCAAACATCTCTTTTTATTAAACAATTGGACCGTTGCAAATTCGGAAAAAACAAAGAAAAAAAGAATACGGATGATTTAGGCTGGTGAGTGCGAAGCTTTATTATGACGCGAGTGTTAATGTCAGGCAGCGTTATAATTAGACATCAGTTAGTCCTATAACGCAAGAGACCGTATTTATTAATCTCTCTTCTTATATGACATAACATGAGCAATTATTTTGAACTCAACGTAATAGGATTTCTCTACGGTTTATAATTCATAACGAATGAAGACATTTGACACGAAGCCGGGTGGTCCGGGGGACATGGGCCGCTCTTGTCTCCCAACACTTTAAAAACTTTACCTTTCATCCACTCATTTTGGTAAAACCTTCCTAATTGGACGGCTGTCATTCCACTACAGTTTTCATTATGCTATTCATATATTTCACCATTATCTACAAAGGATTTATGTTGATATGATCATGCATGTATCATGTATGTAGGATAGGATCCTCCAACCATGGCTTCCATTTTCACAATGTGTGGAAAGCTATGTCATGCATAAAAACCAGTGTTTTGAAACCCGGTTCGACCCGGCCGGGTCAACCGGTTGAACCGGTTCCGGCCGAAATCGACCGGGTCGATTCAAAACCCGGTTTTCAAAACATTGATAAAAACAATCAGAAACAAACAAAAACAACACTCTTTTTTCTAAAAGTAACTGTTTAATTTGATTTTTTTAATTCTGTTTTTATTAATTTGGACTTTAAATATTCTTGTATGTGTTATTCCTTCCGTCCCATAATTATAGTTCAAGTTTCTTTTTTTGCTTGTCAATTAATTGTCCACTTTCAAAAATATATAAAGAATTTATATTAAGTTTATCATATTACCCTCACTTAATGTTATTATTACAAACTTTAAAGAAGTTAGAAAATAATTGATTAAGGGTAAAACTGTCATTGTATAAAAAGTAAAAGAGAGAAAACTGTAATTATGAGACGGGGGGAGTATATAATACCTGATAAAAAGTATATCAATAAAAATACATTAAAAAGCCAATACATTTATATACTTTGCATCAAGTATTATATAGCAAAAAAATATAGTTGTGGTCAAAGTTATATCAGTTTGACTTTGAAAAGTCAAACTAGACTTTTATTTTGGGACGGAGGTAGTATACTTGTTTTATGATGCTTATTTTTTTTTTGGGTAACCATGATTTCTGACATTTTGGCCGACTAACCCATGGGGCTTGAACCCACCACCACACAGACTCAAACCATGTAAAGCCCTCCATTTCAGGAGGTTGGCGTGATCACTTCAGAGTTGTTTGTACCTAGCAGGAATCAAACTTGAGACCTCACACCTTTTAGTGTGATAGTCACAAGCCCTTTTGCCACTAGGCCACCCCTGAGTGATTATAGTTATATTGTTTATTTCAACATTAGGATTGAGCATATTACTGATTAACTAGCAGGGTACCCGCACGATGCGACGGCGGGTACCCTGTAATCAAAATTTTTGACATGCGATATTTTCGATTACATGTTTTTCGTGATAACGAATTTATGCATGACGAATATTTTAAAAAATAACTTTATCGCACATCATTTCATATTAAAATGTCAAGTACATGTGTATCACGATGCAATGACGATACAAAAACGGTAATAAGTAGTATTACATGGTTGTAATAATTGATGATGAAAGGTACTTGTAATGAAAACGGTAGTGAGCAATGAAGTGGACCAAATTCTGAACTCATAACTTACTTATAGGTAAAAACAATCATAATGGAGACAATATATTTCATGTTAAAATTGTTGTCACAAGATCTATTGGTTCGCAATTATGTGCGAAAGATTATAAGAATGTATTGTTTCTTGTTTGTGTGGTACTTAGCGCCTATCTTGAATCCTAATTTATGTAACTTGCAAAAACTTGAATGGAGTAGTAATTTGTGAATTATATCTTTTAAAAAAGTCACTTAAATAAAAAAGTTTGTGAATAATATATTTGAAAAGAACAAAAAATTAGTTTTTTGCATTTTTACTTTTTGATTCCGATGATAATATCAATATTGACGAAACCTCGAATTAGAAAATTCACTAGTGCAACCAACATTTTAATATTAATTTTTGGAATTCAATGGTATAAAGTTTAATTATTCTTGAACATGTTTTTACTAAATGGGAGGTGATTTGTACACATAATCTTTTTGCCATCTACCAGTAAATATGCATCTGTGTATTGTACATTGTACATTAGTGGTAGATGGCAAAAAAAATGTGTGTACAAATCACCTCCCTTATTAAATTAGTAGTGGAGATGATCACAATAACAATATTCAATTCAAGTTTTGTAACCGATGTGCTATATAAGTGTGTATTCCCATCAAAGTTAATACTTTCATTTGGAAGTTAAGGCTGGATAAACTTCCTACTTTGGTGAATTTGGACAAAATAGGCATCGATGTTTCTTCTCTTTTATGCCCTTTTTCTTCTCTTATTAATGCCCCGTCTTGTACAACTCTGTGGAAATGTCTGACCAAACTTTTCTTCTCGTTGCGGTGATGGCTTGAGGTTTATGGCCCTTCGTGGCTAGATGGAAGCGCGTTGTCGATACCCCGGAGTATCTAACATAGTGGAGATTGGATTCTTGGTTAAGATTCTTGCTCATGTGTCGAAACAGGCTAGATCTATTCTCGAGGGGATTGCTTCTACTATGTTGTGGTCTATTTGGAACTTCCGCAATGCTTGGATTTTTTCGATGATTAAACCTAAAAAGACGAATATTTGAGACTTTTTTTTTGAACGGCAACTTTATTAGAAACTAGCAAGGTGCTAGACAACTACAAGGAAAGTAAATACGGGTGTTGCAACCAACTAACCCCGGTATTAAAAAAGCGAACACTAAAAAACCATCTAGATACAACCAATTAAATGAACTTTAAAACATATCACTCAAAGAAGTTACTCTTTTCGAGGCTTTTGTAGCAAACATCAAGTTGGTTCGAAAATTTCCAAACAAGCTCCAACCATGTTCAGCATAGAAAATACCTTCCAATTATATTCTTCTAATTTAGACCCCGAGCCTAACATAATGGAACCACTCGAGCCAATCAGGTATACGAAAAGAAAATCGTTGCAACCCTCAGGTTCCAACGACAACACCATATAAGATCTGTCACATCTCTAGCCACATTACAACGAAAAAAAGGTGAGAGAATACGTATCTTGCTTTTGAACCTGAATCAACACAATAAGGGACATGACAAGGACAAGGACACTACATTCCAACTTTGGCAAGATATCGGTTAAGAAACCCTATTGAAACATATTTGTAATTGTTTTTTGCTATCTTTTGCTAGCTTTTAATAAAATAGCCGGCCGTTAAAACAAAATAATAAAAGAGAGAATTTAAGAGGTATTACTTTTGAAATTAATATAGAGAAGTCTTCCTACAATGTGTGAGCTACAATATAAAAGGGAGGAATATGCATAACCAACACCTTCGATCTTAATTCTAAACCTTATAGAAATAAGGCACCCAACCAGAGTATATAAAAACAGAAAAACCGAGCCATCGCTCACACTAATCTACCACACATTAAAACTTTACACATAAAATGGTCGACCACGGTCGAGAAGGTCTAGAAAGGCTCACAGGAGCAGACATGAGAAACGCTAATAACGTGATGTTGGCTAAGAACATTGTTTCTGCGAAGCTGAACTAGAAGGAATGTTAGATTCTGCTCATGTGTCGAAACAGGCTAGATCTATTCTCGAGGGGATTGCTTCTACTATGTTGTGGTCTATTTGGAACTTCCGCAATGCTTGGATTTTTTCGATGATTAAACCTAAAAAGGCGAATATTTGGGACTCTATTGTTCATCAATCTTTCTTGTGGATTTCATCTAGAAACCCAAAGTGTAGATTTAGATGGCTAGATTGGTTAAGAAACCCTATTGAAACTTATTTGTAATTGTTGTTTTGCTAGCGTTTGCTAGCTTTTAATAAAATGCCGCCGTTAAAAAAAATAATAATAAGAGAGAATTTAAGAAGTTTTTTTTGTAATTAATATGAGAGAAGGGTCTTCCTACATGTGTGCTACATTATAAAGGAGGAATATGCTTAACCAAACTTCGATCTTAATTCTAAACCTAAGATTAAGCACCCGAACCAGAGTATATAAAACTGAAAACCGACCATCGCTCCACTAATACCACACATTAAAACTTACACATAAAAACCACACATGAAAACTCACTCTCATATTAACTTCTTTAAAATTATATTAATTGTCAATTGATAACATCTTGGACTTTTTTTCTCTTCTATAAAAGCAGTTTTTCGAAAAAAACCTTGCAATCGCCTGAAAATATAATCACACGGTTACTCGTCGCCGCAACGCGCGAGTACCCGAATAGTTATATGTAATATAAATATAGATAAGAATGATAGAGCATTACAAGGGTTATCAGATCATTTAATTGCTTTCTTATGTCTATTACTAGTCGAATTGAAAGAGAAGAGCTTGACGTCATTGAAAAGAATCTCTTTCTTCGGCAAGCGAATTTGAATTATTTTACATACATCCCCAAGGTCATTTGGGCCACGAAGTTGAAAAGTTTGTAAGTGAAGCCTTAAACATGGGTTTTGTAAGCTAAATTGTTTGCATCTTAAAGGCAAGACACTTGCATTCACATATCTACCACCAATTTAACAAATCCCTCCGAAACTTCTCAGCTAAGAAATATGAGAGAACGATATGTTCTTGTGTTTTGATCGCATCATTCATGCAGGACATAGAACCAAGTTCAATTGGATGCCACTTTGCAAATACTAATTATGTGCGTAAATATTTCTCGCTAATTAACACAAGCAAATATTTGTTTGCAAAATTAAATATATGGGATAGGTTATAAAGATCTCACCTAAAACACTATTTGCATCCTCTGGTTTTTTGTGTTTTTCTTTATAATTTTGTTTATGTTATAAAATTGTGAAATGAAAAGTGTGGAACAAAAAATATAAAGTTTGACAAGTCAAAAGTATTAAATTGTGAAAAAATACGGAAAATAAACTGATAAAAAAACCGTGTTGTACTATAAATATGAGAGACAAAAAGAATGTTTTGTATATTTTTAGTACTTTTAGTGAGCCAGATAGTAGTACCCTAAATGCATTGTAAGTGTAGGTAGTCTAGCTTAGGCCAGTCATCGGAAAAAAACCCATTTATTACCGGACACGACATCGTCACATTAGCTTTCCTTGTCCAACTTTTTATCCTCACTCCCTCTTACAATTCACCCTTATCAGTCACACCACCCTTACCGATCAAACCAATTTTTTTTATTAAAAACTAAAACTTTCATGAATTAAAAACGTTACATAGATAATTAAAAATGTAAACGCACGAAATTAAAAACGCAAACATTCAGAAACTATAAACCGTATCTTTGTGGCAAACCTTAACCATGTTTCTCAATGTAATGTTAAGATAATAGGTTGATGGTTCAAGGGAAAACAGCGAAACATTATAAAGTATCAAAACAGCTCCAAATGTAATAGACTTTCATAACCTCCCTCTGTAAGGACTTTGTGATGAAGTGTATCAGA